>CAXIUB010000104.1:0-81656 GCA_964034835.1 Muscina levida | reverse complement strand
GGGCGAAATATTTTTACATCACGCTGATTTGTGTACACGCCCCGACGGAAGATAAAGACGATGAGATTAAAGATGCATTTTACGAGCGCCTAGAGGAAACATACGACCGCTGCCCTGGCCACGACATTAAAATTGTTCTAGGAGACTTTAATGCAAAAATAGGAAGGGAAGATGTTCTTGGTCCATCGATCGGCAAATTCAGCCTGCATACCGACACGTCAGACAACGGGTTTAGGCTGGTTAGCTTCGCAGCGGGAAGGAACATGGTAGTGAGTGGAACCAGATTTCAGCACAAAGATATCCACAAGGCAACATGGCTATCCCCCGATCAAAACACCAAAAATCAAATTGATCATGTAGTAATCGATGGCAGACATGCATCTAGTGTCATGGACGTGCGTGTGATTCGTGGTGCTAATATTGGCTCGGATCATTACCTGGTTGCAGCCAAGGTGCGCACAAGATTGAGCAGAGCGAAAAACGCACGTAACCAAACACAAAGAAAGCTGGACATCGCGAAGCTGCAAACCCCAGAGATAGCTACTGCCTACTCCAACCAGCTCTCCCAACTTTTACGACACAACGCCTCTACTTCTGACGTTCCCGATACACAGTGGCAGCATATTGCGCATTCCATGGCAACCGCCGCAACAACCGTGCTAGGATATGAAAAGCGGAGCTCAGACGAATCCTGGTACGATGAAGAATGTCGCATAGCGTCTGAGGAACTGGATGCTGCTTATAGGGCAACGCTACAGCCAATTGCAACCCGTGCTGTTAGGGAACGGCATAAGGAGAAAGCTAAACGGGCGAGACAGCTATTTAGGCGAAAAAAACGTCAGATGAAGGAACGGGAGAACGAGGATATAGAGCGATACAGGGATAGAGGTGAGGCCCAAAAATTTTACCAGAAAATAAGAACAAATGGATACGGTAATGGCCTCCCCACCTGTAAGGACAGTGATGGAAATCTGGTCACGGATACGCAGAGTGTGCTGCACATATGGAGAGAACACTTCCAGCAACTGCTGGTTCCAGAAGGCAGCGCACGTGAAGTTATCACGCCAATTGTCGACGACGGCTTAGATTGCCCACCACCAAGTCAAGCCGAGGTAAGAAGAGCAATATCGCGGCTGAAAAACAACAAAGCAGCCGGTGCCGACGGTCTGCCAGCAGAGCTCTTCAAGTCCGGTGGCGAGGAGCTGATAACGAGCATGCACCAGCTCCTGCGCACGGTTTGGCTTAAAGAGTGCATGCCCGACGATTGGAATGTAAGCGTATTATGTCCTGTGCTGAAAAAAGGTGATCCAAGTGTGTGCTCCAACTACCGCGGGATCAGCCTTCTACCCATCGCATATAAGGTCCTGTCGAGTGTGCTATGTGAAAGACTAAAGCCAGTGTTATCCAACCTGATCGGGCCTTATCAGTGTGGCTTTAGACCCGGAAAATCAACAACTGACCAGATTTTCACACTTCGGCAAATCCTGGAAAAGACCCAAGAGAAACAGATCGACACGTACCATCTTTTTGTCGACTATAAAGCTGCCTTCGACAGCCCGATACGGCAGAAATTACTCGATGCCATGGCTGAGTTTGGTATTCCAGCGAAGCTGATACGTCTTTGCGGAATGACGCTGACTGACACGAAGTCTTCAGTGAAGATTGGCAAGGACCTTACGGAGCCATTCTATACCAGACGAGGCCTTAAACAAGGCGACGGCCTATCGTGCGATCTCTTCAACATTGTGATGGAGATGATAATGAGAAAAGCTGCAGTAAACACGAGTGGCACTATATTCAACAAAAGCCACATGCTACTCGCGTACGCTGATGACGTAGACATCATCGGTCGAAAACTGCGGGATGTGACTGCAGCCTTCTCAGGTATACAGAAGGAATCAGCGAAAATGGGCCTAACGGTGAACGAGGACAAAACGAAGTTATTAGTTTCAACGAACAAAGAATCTACTCGTTTGGGAAACTGCGTGAACGTTGACAACTATAATTTCGAGGTGGTAGATAACTTTGTCTACCTAGGATCCGCCATCAATAAAGCAAATAATGTCAGCCTAGAAATCCGGAGAAGATTCCTGCTTGCAAATAAATGCTACTACGGACTAAGCAAGCCATTCAATGACAGAGCCCTCTCTCGACGAACAAAACTCCAGCTATACCAGATACTGGTTCTACCTGTCTTAATGTATGGCTCAGAATCCTGGGTTATGACACAAGCGGATGAATCAATTCTGGCGGTATTCGAGAGAAAAATACTCCGTAAAATATATGGGCCCATCATCGTTAACGGAGAGTATCGGCGTCGTATGAATCATGAGCTGTACGAGCTGTACACTGACATTGACGTGGTCAAACGCATTAAGGTGCAACGGCTGCGCTGGCTAGGTCATGTTGTACGCATGGATGAAAATGCTCCAGCTCGAAAAGTCTTCGACAATGAACTCGATGGACGGCGCAGAAGAGGGCGACCAAAACTCCGTTGGAAAAACCAGGTTACTGAGAACCTTACAGAACTCGGTGTGACTAACTGGAGAAGAAGCGCAGAAGATCGAGGCGCTTATAATATTTTTCTACGTGCGGTATATAATCCACTGGGATTGCATAGAAGTACCAGCTAAGTAAGTAAGTAAATATTCATTATTAACATTACTCATACAATATATTTTATGCTTATTCTGTAGCTATTATAGTTGTCTAGCATTGCCTTAAATTGCTGTAACTTTCGTCGGAAGTAAAGGCTATAATATGTGAATTAATGACCGTTTTATATGCGAGAAACCACTTAATTTAAGACAAACGTATGGGTTTTAATAACATATTTCTCATACTTTCTATATTTACATTATTCATACTCTAGCAACAAATTTTAGTTTTGCATTACCTTAAATTTTCTTAAATTTTCTGATAAGTATAGTCTCGTGTGTAAAAATTGGCCGTACCTAAGTCCTAAGTCTATTCATATAAATATATACATATTTTGTTAATATTACTCATACGTTAATATTTCATTTTTATACTTTTCCTACACTAGCTTACATTGTGTTTGTGCATTGCCCTAAGTTCCAGTAACTTTCGTAGTAACTATAGGTCGTGGCCTTTGATGATTCCTTTTCCTTAAATGTTCTGTCTTTAAATATTAATATTCGTCATATGTTTTATATAATAAGTATTCATACTCTAGCAGCAGTATTAGTATAGCATTGCCTTACATTTTCTTCAATTAATATGTAAGTATAAATAAACCCCCTTAAGTTCCAGTATCTTTCATACATACTACGAAAGTTGGCGATAGATTATTTCTTAAACCTAAGTATTCTGTCTTTAAATTTTAATATTACTTATACGTTTTATATCAATATCATCCAAACTCTAGCAGCAGTATGAGTATAGCATTGCCTTTCATTTTCTTACTTTTATACGATGTAATGATATGGCAATAAAATTAGCTTTATCTATAAATATCATTAACTCATACGTTCTTAATATCAATATTTTTCATACATTTTAAATTATTATTACTCATACGTCATATTACCATAGTATTCATACTTTAAGATACTATTATTCTTACATTCACCTTAAACTGCCTTGCCTTTCCATAGTTTTTTCCATTAAACATTTATCTTTCATTTAATTTTAAACGGTTCTTTGCTTTTAAGGTTTCCCCTCCGCTCTTACCATTTTAATGCTACCCCCCCCCCCCTTTCCAAATAAATAGCCTCCAGAGAACACGTGTTTACTACTTTCAATTGTATTGCTAAAGTCAAGAACCATTCAGGTAAATATTTGCCTTTTTCCAAGTACAAATGCAAACAAAACTTCTAGTTCCGGAAGCCTGCAGCCAGCAGCTGTAGCAATAGTTTTTGTTGTCTATGATAGCCGCACAAAAGCGACCAGGACTACAGCCAGCTAAGGTATAGAGAAGGACTGGCATATACCCATAGACAAACTGAACGGTCTAATGTCTGCATATGGCAGCATCTGTGTGTAAACTTTAATGTAGCAAAGCCTGAACAAGGCAGTATGTGTATAACATGGCGAGAAAAAAAATGTTTCATTTATAAACAGATAATTTTTCAAACTTGAGGGGTTACAGTAAATTTACTGCCAATCACATGTCAGTGAACATCATTAATATTAATTAGAATATGTCAGAGAGTCTATGTTTATAGTATGCGTATATTGTATTAGCGAATGCATTTAAAAAAGCTAGGAAATGCTTAAGACAACAACAGATGCTAGAAAAAATTTATTAAAATGTATTACGGTCGAGGGTTATTGGCCAGAAATAACATGAAAAAATACAAAGGATAACTGGACAATAAGGCATACTAATCAGCATCCGAAGAAAATCAGATAGTAAGAATATGTGCCGATAGTTCGAATTTTTCAATTCTAGCCCTTAGGAACATAATAACGAACTCAAAACTATAAAGCCGATATGTTTTAGTCATTTCCTTAAAAGGTCATATGATTATTTTGAATTGTGATCCTAGCGTGTGCTTACGTATGATTGATAATAATTATAGCTGAAGCAAGTATAACTAGTTACAGTTGTTCAAAATGAAAGTATGACTAGTTACAAGTCGTATGATCAATATTAATTGTGCCTATTACGTATGATTGATAATAATTAAAGCTTATAGACGTAAGACAAATATTCATAAAGGAAATATGTTAAACTACTTTTCAACTTGTCTGTATGATTTATATTATTTGTGGCAATGACGTATGATTCGAAATATTCTGCAGTATACGTAGAGACAATTGGCATATTGGTCAAGCTCTTGTTGTTATTTAAATGTAAACCCTTGTAAGGCCATGACTCGATATAATATAGATTTTCTTACATTTTATAATAGTCTTCACATATTAATCCACATAGTATTATTAATCATACGTCATCCGGGCACATTTAATAACAATCACACGTAATATCTTTTCTACATAAAGCTAGTTTCCCAAAAATTTCTCTTTCATTTCACAACGTCTATTGAAATTCATGCCGGATGTTTTCTCAAACAAATGTATTTGCTTTTGTATTCAATGCTATTGCTCTAGGCTAGAATTGTAAAAGCAAATAGTTGCCTAGTATTTGAAGAGGAAAAATGTAAACAATAGTTTACAAAATCCTTAAGCCTAATAGGATGTTTGTAGTTTTTGCCTTGAACTCCTAGTGGTAACCAGGCAAAGGGTCAGAGGAAAGTAAACACGTGTCTGAAACCAACACAATTGTATAGATATCTTTTCAGAGAACTAAATGTAATCTGCGGTGCTATGGTAAGTTGCACACAAAGGAAGGAGATCGGTTGGTACTTTGAAATGTTCACACAGTACAATGTTTAGATATTCAATTAAGGTTGGAAAAATGTAGTCGTAGGAAGTTGCATGCACAAATATCAAATAAATGAAAGGGAACTGCTGTTAAATATACATAGGTTTTTTCTATTAAACAATAGCAATAAAGGTAGAATGCTGAAGTTAATATTAATCATACGTCATAGCAACACAAAAAAAAAGTAAATGTGCTGAGCTCGAGTTCAGGATAAGATTTCTTTATGTTTTTAGTGTCGCTGAAACTCAACCTGAAGTCCATTTTATCCAGTCACATTTGGTTTTTGTCATAACCTCGAAAAACTTAATAAATTGACTGCAAATTGCGGATTTGAGTTTATGTCAAAAACCAGACGGTAACTGACTTCAGAGTCGGTTTCAGCGATCTCCAACATATAAAGTAAGCATAGTTTGATCTTAAGCTCACAGTACCAATTTTATTTTAATTAACATTAATCATACGTTAGAAATAAATATAAATGGAAAAATTAGATATTAATCATACGTAAATTCTGCAATATGCTCGAGTCCGTGGGAATTTAGTGCATTGGTGGCATTAAGAAGAACACAACGTGCATTAACTTCAAGAGACAGAAGTCTTAAAACATTATTCTTTGAATTACCTATGATTAACATTAATTTCTCAGGCTCACAAATAAAATGTATGTTCTGAAATCCATATCAGACTATGATTACTTTTTTTAGTGTCGCTGAAACCTAATCTGATGTCCGTTTTACTCAATCACATTTGGTTTTTGACTTAAACTACATTGTGAGGTTTGATTGAGGTTATGTCAAAAACTTGATGTGATGGGGTGGAATAGACTTTAGATTCGATTTCAGTGATCTCAACAATATAAAGTAAAGTAATGAGCTCATAACACCAATTTTGTTTTAATTAATATTAATCATACGTTAGTAATAAATAAAAAATAGATATTAATCATACGTAAATTTTGAAGCAGGCTCGAATCTTATATATACCAAACGAAAATGCAAGAACTGTCAGTTGCAATTCAGTGAAATGACGTCATACAGGAGAACGCATTAACATTACGTTTAACAAATCTTGAATCTTTGACGTATGATTAATATTAATTATATGATTACTACTAATAACACAGGCTAATAAAATAAGATCAGAAACTGAATCCAAAGTCCATTTCACCCAATCACATCTGGTTTTCGACATAACCTCATAAAATTACCAAACGAAAAAGCAAGAACAGTCAGATCTGGTTTTAACCCAAAAGGTAGAGTTTTTTTAGGTTATTTCAAAAACCTGTGGTGTCATATAAAGTAATCATAGTTTGAGCTTAAGCTCATAATACCAATTTTATTTTAATTAATAATAATCATACGTATTTAATAGTTATATACTAAAGTAATAGATATCAATCATATGACGCAATGACGTCATTTAGATAAGCACAACGAGTTTCTGAGCTTACAAAAAACAGCTCTTAAAGCAATGACTCCTCGACTATAGTTAAATGAATATTTTGGGCTAATTACAACGACATTATGGACTTAAGGTCTTTGATTATTATACAATTGGTAAGAACATTTTTCATGCAATTGAATATCAGTTTCGTAACTTTGTTTTACATCTAACACATATCCTTAACTCTCCTCGAAGCAATCTTCAGCGTCATTAAAGAACGACTGACAAATTAATTCATGAGTTTCTATAAACGTAACCCTAAGCTAACCAAAATTTCAATATTCATTTAAAGTATCAACTTATAAGTCCGTTTTCAGTTAGATTAAGCTTTTCAGTTTTCGCTATTGAGTTTTTTGAAGCTGTGGCTCTATAAATTATTCAAGTATAAAGGTGTTAATAGCAGGTAGACGGGAGGGAGTTACCACTTCAGTTGAAATTTAGCATATAGTACCAATTGTTTTGCTGCAGCTGTGACGTATTGTAACCTTCTGTTCAAAAATACGTATGAGTAATATTATTATGGGGAACTTAATACGTATGAGTGATATTAATATAGGAGAAATAGGCATTAGCCAATTTTTCACTGTACAACACAACTTTTGGTAGAGTCTTTAGCCATACCTATATTAAACTCTAACTCTCCCCTTTACAGCCATTTACACCGACTAAACATCATCATTATCTTACGCTTTCAAATTAATGTTAAATTACTACGAATCTCTTACCAGACAACTTTTAATTTCCCTCAATATACTGGATGTACTATGCAAATGACTTCACAAATCCTTAAGAGTTGTTAACAGCAAATAAAAACAGACCAAATATATACTACAAACACAACCAGCTAGCTGTTCATTAACATAATTAATATGTGTTCCCCCAACGTATAACAAATTACGTGCAGTAAAAGAATAAATCATAAATTCTATATATGTGAGTAATGAGTAAATATTGAGTAATGAGGATGTTAAAGTACCACAAAAAAAAACACAGAATTACAACAAAAATTAAGGTAATGACAAATTATGAGATGAGTAAAGTAGAAAAAAAAAAGAAACCAACGTATGATTTATATTATTACAAGAGACGAAAAGTAACGTATGATTAATGTCCAATTTATGTATAGCGCCGAACTAGACTTATGAATAAGTTTAATTTTAGTAATCTATGTATTTGGTTATTAAGGTTTCTTTTAGGCAATATTTGTTATATATTATACTAAATCCATTTTAAACGTTTATTTTATTTAAATGCCATTTGCCGGAGATTTTATTATGTAAATGTCTTTCCTAATTAGCTTTCTAAAGGGCTATTTAAAAACATATTTTGTCCATTAAATAATCACATAAATTTTATGTAAATTATTTGTATTGTTGTGCTTAACATTGCGCTAACGTCCTTGGAGTTACGTTGCGGTATATAAAAATACTAAATGCCCTAAAAGCAAATAATCAAATTAACTTTTATTACGACAAACATGATTACGTCTGTATTTTCAAATGAGCGTCGTTGTTATGTATAAATGTATGTGAGTGTTTGTGTTTGCCTCGATATTTGTTTTATGGTTAATTTTACAATAACTACATATGATGCTATAATTAAAATTTATTAGATAATATTATATAAAGTATATGCCGTGGCATAAACA
This sequence comes from Muscina levida, assembly GCA_964034835.1. Classification (NCBI taxonomy): domain Eukaryota; kingdom Metazoa; phylum Arthropoda; class Insecta; order Diptera; family Muscidae; genus Muscina; species Muscina levida. The sequence continues at coordinate 73,215 of CAXIUB010000104.1, read as the reverse complement.
CTAACACAGCAAGTGTTGTATGTGTGTAAGTGCGTGGCAAGGGTAAGTGTAAATAAACTTATATTCAAAACACACGCACTTATATATATACAGACTACCCACCACAAGCTCTCGTATATATTTGCAATCACATACATATGTAAGCCATATAGACAATTTGTGTAATTTATATAAACATCACGTATGAGAGACTTTAATTACCAGTCCCCCCTCTTATATAAACACCTAGTTTGGAGAGCGTTGTATAGCAAAGTTTGGGCAACTTGTTATATTTGTGTAGAGAGCGCTGTAATGTAATTAGTAATTATTGTTTGGAAAATAAAATATTTACATTATTGTATGGTTAAAGCTAAATAAATTAATTTATTTTCTGGTCCCACAATTTTGCACAGTATGAGTGGTAATAATTGAAAGTAGCACTAGTAACAGAATAAAGGTGTTGATAGCAGGTAGTGGTGAGGGGGTTATCATATCAGTAGAAAATTTGTATAAACGTAGTACCAATTGTTTTGCTGCGGTTGTGACGTATGATCAATTAATTGTAAGCAAGTGTTAGAAAATACGTAGGGGTAATATTAATATAGGGGACTTAGCACGTATGAGTAATATTAATTTAGGAAACTAAGTACGTATAAGTAATATTAATACAGTGAAAAGGATACGACAATTTTTCGCTATATACCACTACTGTTGATAGTGTCAATAGCCACAATTTATTCAAATTCTTATTCTTTAGTAGTCAGCGTAAAAATTTCTAAAGTTTATTTTCCAATATTGTCCTTCAGCGTCATTTAAGAGCGACTGCCAAATTATTCCATGTGTTCCGATAAACGTAACCTTGAGCCAAACAAAATTTTAATATTCATTTAAAATTTGCAACACAAAAGGCCATCTTCTGTTAAGGTTAAGGTTTCCATTTTCCACCACTGACTCTTTTGAAGCTCTGTTCTATAAATTAACATTATTAAAAGGACATTTATGTAAAAATGTTCAAAGTTTTTTTTTTTTAAAATTGTCCTTTAGAATCTCTTAAGAGCGACTGCCAAATAATTCCATGAGCTTGAGCTAACCAACATTTTCATATTGATTTAAAATTTCAACTTTCAAGACCATCTTCAGTTAGCTTAAGGTTTCCAGTTCCCACACTTGACTTTTTTTATACTGTGACTTTATAAATTATTCTAGACCAACACCCTTCGAAAACCCAACACCCCACATAACTATATAGGTCACATCATATATAATAATTTCATAAATTTCCCCTACAATACTATACACAATTTGACGTTTCTATCCCCCTTAGCTACATTTAGAGTATATTTAAATTGAATTTCAAATGAGTTTGCATTATAATTTCTTATACTAAACTCTCTGAAGGAAAAACATTATTATTTTTGAGGAAAAAATACAATGTCGTTGTTTTTTTTCTCTTCATCTTATTTATAAACAAACAGCAAAACTTTTGTAACATTTTCCTTGCGAGCACACACACATGATGTTGTTTTGCTATATTAATATATATACATATACTTGTGCATTTGTGTACACCTACACGTGTACAAACATTTGTAGACATCTAAACATTTTGCATGTTGTTTTTTTTCCTTCTTAATATTTAAGGACTATTGTAAATCAAACAAGACGAGGGGGAAAGCAGCAGCAGCAAAGCTAAGAGAAAAAAAACGAATTTTGTATAACAAAGAAAAAGGCTCGTAAAATATGTAAATCTCATAAAATGTTATTTTAACTTTACAAACATGCATTAATACACACACACACACTCACCACTGCAGTTGTAAAACACCTACACATTGGCTCAGCTACAGCAAAAAAAAAACGGCTAAGAACAAGAAATCTACTTAAACCGAACATACAGTATACAAACACTTATATATATACACACAATGTTTTCAAATCTATATCTAACATGGCCACTGCCTACCACTCCACCCACCCTTTCAAAGTGTCTTTCTCTCAAAGGACCTTCTTAAAACCAAATATCTGCTCGTTTAGAGGTGAGTCAAACGACATAAAGTTGTGTAAGTGTGTCTGCGTGCGAATTTACCTATGTCCCAGTGCAGTATGTGTGTCAGCTGCAGCACAAAGCCAACAAAATTGTATATATGTATTTACATAAATAATATCCACTTCATATGTAAATTTTCGTGCTTTCATAGAGAATAGGACAACAACGGCAGAAAAAAAATGGAAAACGATTTTCTGCAACAAAAAGTGTAACTAATTTGAACATTTTGTTGAAAAGTCTGTTAGAGGCAAATATGCATAGCTGTCATAGGGGAATACAAATAATAAAAGCGATTATGATGAAGGTGATTATGATTTGTGTTCACGTTTTGATAAGCGACACAAAGAGGAAAAAGAAAAAAACACATACAGTAGTAGATATATAAATGTTATTGCAGAGATCTTAGGCTGAATTTGTATATTTATACAAAAACATGATGAAAGTTGTATAAAAATTAAAGAAAAAAGGTGGTATACAATCATGATTTGTTACAGCTAACTACAAATTTTTTTGTTAAAGGAATTAACAAAATTCATATTTTTTATTTAACTTCATATTCTTATCTGTATAACACCTGTTACGCACTGGAAGAGTGCGGGAAGAAAAACAACACGTCTGTTCTTTTCAATGGTTCTTAGGGAACTCAATTTATTATAATATGGTTTCTTACAACTAAACATTCTACATTCTAATCTAACCTAAAGTAAACAAAATACATACAATATTTATTACCTGATGTTGTTGTAATGTGTACACAAGCGTTGGTCCCTTTTCGTATCTATTTAAACATACCCGAAATAATCGAGTAAAGTAGGTACACACTTTCTACGCACATTACAACAACAACATGGGAAAATACTCAATATTTGTTGATTGTGTGGAACAACAACAAGCAACAAAATCTATTAATATATAAGATCAGTACATAACTGAACATTCTGCCGGCCTTAAAAGATCCTAATCTTTTAACAAACTCTTTATTTGATGTTACTTTTGTTACACTTACTCTACCCTACATAATACCAGGAATTACAACGGCGCCAGGTAGGTAAATGAATGATATGTTGAGAGTCGTCTGGTAGAGTTGGAAATTCATGGATGGATGGCCGTAAATTAGGATCAAGAGATTTATACACCAAAATCTTTGCATTTGAGTAATAAACCCATTAAAGAATTGGAAATACACATTAACCATCAGTTTCTTAACAGTATGCGGCCATAAGTTCCTTTTTTACAGGTAGCATCTCTAATGCTTTCGCTTCATAATATCCTCCGTCTAGAATGCGCACATGACAATCGACTTTGCTCCTTTGTAGAATTTGTCGCTTCTGTATGATGTCAATAATGATGACGATTGGAAATGACTCATCAATGTAAAATATGAAAATATTCATTGTGACTAGAACGAGCTCCACAGAAGAAAACTCCAACGTTGAATTTATAGTCATCCTTCTATCCGCTGAGTTGACGATCGATTACATTAAACCAATTATTTTTCCATCACCCATAAACTGTTGAAACATCTGCATCTTTTCATCTCTGATCCTTTGAGTTTCTGCTAATATTTACCATTGTGTCCAACGCTGTTTCTGTCAATTCCACCGTTGCTTCCTGGTTGAAGAAAAATACCTATTTCTTTGTAAAAAGCTTACTTATAAAATCTTTTGCCGGACTTGTGTTGTAAGAAATGACAACAATTATTATTTCTTTATTACATTGCAATTTGTTTTTTTATTTGTTGGACCAAACATTGCCAACAAAGTTCATAATACATTTTCATTTTATTTTGCTTTTGATTTTACATTTTATTTATTTTGTTGTATGTTATTGTCCATACATGAATGATTTGATTCTTTATTTAAATCATCTATGGTAGGAAAAGGATAAACATTGCGGACTGACAAGTCCCCCATTGCTGGTCCTTACGTCTACTTTTTATTAAAGCCATCCGAATTAATGATCTTTCGGATGACCCTCCCCCGCCTGCAGCTTTTTAGCGGAAGAGTCCTCACTTTAGGAGGAGGATGTTTCCTAGTAAAACATTATTACTATGTTGAAAAACTGTTTCCTATGTTTGGTGTTCATTCAAATATAATATTTGTTCTTCTACCACAAATATCCGCAGCTATTTGGAAGCAATTTTGTAAACTACCACAACTTACTCCATCTGGGAGATTTAAATTATGGCAACACCACGTAATTTCATTAAATTAACATAATATTCTGCTACGTTGGTAACTTTTTTTTTTTTTTTTTTTTTTTATATATATATATATTCGATGGTGGACTGCATTGTATTGCAAGTCCGAAGGATTTACCAATTTTTCAGGCCTGCCTTTCAGGACGATAGGATTCCCGAAGGATTTACCAAACTAAGGCTATTTCTACCTATAAATAATTTGGCCTTCAAAGAACGATACCTCTGCTTAAGAAAATCAACAGCACTAACTGGTTTGGAAATGTCCGAGATTTTCGCAGAAGGTACTCAAACTTGTATCTTAATATACATCAGTTTCCTTTGCACTACTTAACACCACACCACACTTAATAAAACGTTAGTTGTATCCATATACTGGAAAATATATCCATATACTCATCCATCATAACATCCAAAAACGTTGTGTTACATATCTGAAAGGATTTACCAATTTTTCAGGCCTGCCTTTACAAACTAAGGGATTCTTGAAGTTTACCAATAAATAATTTGGTCTTCAAAGAACGGTACATATGTAAGAAAATCAATAGCCTAACCACCTTTGGACAATTGCTAGTTTTCTTAGATGTAACTCAAACTGAATCGCTAAATATGAATCCAGTATCCCATGTAATACAAACCAAGTTGATTTTTTTTTTCACCAAGTTTTTTGAATGCTAGGAGAAGTATATCGTGATATAAATCTAACTTGTGCTTCAATTTATAACGATTTTTTCGTAATTTGTTTAATTTTTAATTTATACTTCCTAATAGCTATTTTTAGCGGAAATTGTGGGAAATTAAGAGTTCCATATATTGGAAAATTAGTTTCAACTGATTTAAATGAACACATAACAAAAAGAATGATTTATTTGGTCTTTTGCCATACGACTTTCAGGCGCGACCGACGAATTTGTACGATAAAGGAGTTCATCTTTCCCCCTTGAAAAACACTAATGTCGTGGTGGGGGTACGAACTATTACAATTCCTCATCGTTTCCCACACCTTTTCGACTAAATTTGGTATGAATATAAGTCTAAGGTGACAATGGGAGGAGTTCCCCATCATTTTCATCAAACTTCTCCTCTTTAATGAAGAAATTGACACAAGAAAATACAACGCACATCTCTTCCAGCACAACACCGCTTTGAGCAACACTGCTCATGAAATTACATCACTATTTTAAGATTATTTTATTTAAAAAATCACTTTATTAATTTATTTAAGAAGTTTGCGAACTCTCACAGGGGTCACCAAAATAGTTAACCATATATTATTGGAAGCTGCGCGAACTTTCACAGGGGTCACCAAATGATGAACCAAAAATTAACAGAAGTTTTTGTGAATTTTCACAGGGGTCACCAAATGTTACGCACTGGAAGAGCGCGGGAAGAAATGAAAGACAACCTCTTCTACTGAAGGTTCTTAGGGAACTTCAATTTATTATAATATGGTTTCTTACAACTAAACATTCTACATTCTAATCTAACCTAAAGTAAACAAAATACATACAATATTTATTACCTGATGTTGTTGTAATGTGTACACAAGCGTTGGTCCCTTTTCGTATCTATTTAAACATACCCGAAATAATCGAGTAAAGTAGGTACACACTTTCTACGCACATTACAACAACAACATGGGAAAATACTCAATATTTGTTGATTGTGTGGAACAACAACAAGCAACAAAATCTATTAATATATAAGATCAGTACATAACTGAACAACACCGTTACAGCTAACACAAACCTATAAGTTGGGTAATAGAGAAGACGTATGACTAATATTAATACTCAGATAGTAGTAATGGGAGCAAATTTTGACTATGTCGTCTAAGTAAAGCAAGTGAGCCAATCAAACGCCAAGCAGTATGTGTAACACCGGTATAGCTAAAACAAACCTGCTAGCTAAGTAATCGAGAAGACGTATGATTAATATTAATATTCAGAAAGTAATTTTAATCAAAATATCTAATACAACGTGATAAAAAGTGGTGAATTTTCTACATTTTCGACTTTTTGACATGAAAACGAAGTTTTTTCTAAATAATATGTTCAGAGAAATTGTAGCCCGAGACAATAGCTATAACCTTACTTTTGAAAAGAAGTCAAAATTTTAAATAGTTTACGAAATGTGAGCCCAAGAAAGTTTGCAAATTTTCCAACAAAAATAAGGTTTCAGAAAAAACTTCAAGTCAAAATGGGGAAGCTCGATTTTCACCGTAGACATATGGTCTAGTGGACTTCTTTGCTCAGTACAATTCCAAGAATCAGAAACGCGAAGCGCCCATTAAGATTTTTTTCTTTCCATACTAACCGCCCCACCCTAATATAGATAATATATAATATAAACTTTAAACCAATGTCGTATGAGTGTTATAATTTAGCCAATTTATCATCAATACGTATGATTAATATTAATATCAAAAAACTATACAGCAACTGAATCGAAAGCAGTATAGCATCTTAAATGTACTCAAAAAATCTTGAAAATACATTCTGCGTACAATATTAAAGTGAGCCAAGAAATTGAAAAGTTGTATAAAACAAGAAAAGAGACATTTTAACTATGACGAATGAGTAATTTAATTTGGTCAAGCCGTATAAATAATATCAAAATGAGATATATAATGCATATAGTTTTTTTTAATCTTTTAACTAAGACGTATGAGTATTACAATCTTAAATACGTATGATTAATATTAATATGACAAAACTATACAGCAGCTTGCATCGAATGCGGCAAAGCATCTTAAATTTACCCAAACATGTTGAAAACACATTCTGCGTACAAAAATTTAAATGATATAAATATGAAAGCCACAAGATCATTAGATCATCAAATTCAGCAACATGTTTTTCTTGGACGAGACACTCCTTTTACACAATGTGGCATACACACAGGTAACACAGTAGATATTAGAGTGACAATGATTCTCCCAAGGTTAAGGCATTGGCAACATTGTAAGCCAAAAAGTATGGTCTTCATAAAATAATGGATCAATATACTTTTATGGATATAATTTAATGTATTTAATTCTATGTACTTTCATATTGGTAATATTCACCAAAAAAAAAGTTCATAAGAATACCATTTTATTGCAAAATTTTATAGCATACTTAAAAGGCGTACAAACTAAAGGCATAAATATCTTAAATGTCGTATAGGCAATAAATATATTATTATTACACTAATTAAAAATTCGCAGTATAAATTTGATTCTGCCTATGATTTGCTTTTAAACTGCCTGCTTTTATATGTGCTGCATGTTTTAAGGGGCCCTTGGGGAAATGCTGTCGGGTCATAAACTTGTTTATTTCATTTAATGTTGGCATTGGTAAAACTTCCTTACACATTCTATAAGTTATGTGAGCAAACAAAATCATACTTGTTTCACAAGAAAACTCACTTATATTTTTATAGCATGCTTAAAGGATATATATGTTGCATACTAGACTGGCCATAGCGTTATATAGAAAAAATTAAAAATGTGAAATCCAAAAGTTTTCGCACTGAAAAATATGAGGTTGGGGATAAAAATAATTATGCACATTTTTTTTTTTTTTTTTTAATTCCGAGTACCTCCGGGTTGAGCTTAAAAATATTTTTTTTTCTTGGTATATCCCGGAAATGGCTCTAACTCGGTCCAGGAGACCCGTAGGAATCTAAAAATAACATCGTTAGATTCGTCTCGAAAATATCTTTCACTTGAGTACTCGCACCTGGGGGGTCATCATAGAACCGAAAGGGGGCCCTTTTTTGACCCCCCGGGCCCCATGGGCCTGAGCGCCAACTTTGACCTACCATTCCGATGATTGGGGACCAAGATGAAGACAATGGCATATTTTTGGTTTTTAATCGGGCTCCCGCCCCATATTCTGCACTTCAGCCAAAATGGGTAATGTAATAAAAGTTTGGGCTCAACCCGGAGGTACTCGGAATTAAAAAAAAAAAAAAAAATTCATAATTATTTTTATACCCAACCTCATATTTTTCAGTGCGAAAAATTTAACTTTTCAAAAAAATTTCCACTATGGCCACTCTATTGCATACCTTAAATACTATTTCGTATACGTATTATAAAGAAAAAATTAAGAATCGAAATGGAAATTCTTGTATTCTGGCTATGTTTTGTGGTAGCCTAACTTCCGGCATATTTTAAATTAAATTTATTATTTGTAAGACCAAATCTTACGGGTAGCAAATTTCTGCTAATACTTTGATTGCTATAACTTAATGTAACAATTGTTTGTATATAATTCCATTTCAATAGCCACCAAGAAATCTAATTGCCTCCTCCTTTTTTCTATCTACCACCTTTTCTATTTCGTTGGATACTATTATACCTACATTATGTAATCTTCAATCAGCAATTTATATAAAATTTCCCACTCCCACTCACTTGCAAGGCACAATGTTTCATTTTAAATAACAATAATTTAAAGCTTACCTTAAGGATTTTTTCGACTGCTTAATCAGCTTCGTTTGTCAGTTGATGTATTGTTTGTTAATGTTGTTTTTATGCAGCATCCGCTGGGGAATTAAAACGAGCTGATTGCATACATATTCACAGCAAATATTTCCAAATTTTGATAAAGTATGGTAAATGCTTCGTGCTGGAGCTGAAATTGTAAAAAGCATAACATACTTTAGTGGGGCGGGCGGAGAGTTGTGTTATTTCCTAGAATATAAAGTGGTTAAATAATGATGCGGTGTTTGGTGGAAAGGTTTGAGGATTGAAAATTTTGTAAATATATTTAGGAGGAATATGAAAGTAAAATGTATATATGTATTGTGTACTTTTAGTACTATATTAATTTGTTTTAAGATTTTACTTGATTGTATGTGGTTTCCTGTTGCTTTAAATATTGTGGATATATTTTAAAGGCTTTGATGAAATTTCTAATGATTAACCACCAAAAATATGCTTCGCTTCACTTGGCTGATTTATAAGTGAAATGGAGAAAGAACTAAGTTTGCAGAAGGGTTTACTAGTTTTGATTTCTAAGACGCTGTCAGCAGTATAAATAAGACCTATTCCAAGTAAAGAACTAAGTATGTACACTTGTATTTAGTTTTCCCTGCTGTCATCATCAGTGTATAATAAACAGAATACAGTACACGGAGATTCCAGACCTGGGGCATACTCTCCTGAAGTCTAATATTTTATATGAGCAGCTGTGTCCTCAAAACTAGCTTAACCACCTTAAACAACTCAGCTAAAGACCTTTAGTCTTAGCGGCTTTATTGTTGAATAGGCGGGAAATGACAGTTTTCTTTATCACACCTTGGCTCGGAGGGGGACAGTCGATGTTATTGTATCGCATTGCTGTAGTCTTGTATAGCAGAGTTTTTGGACATTCGTAGGATACAGGAGTGATATTGGCGCTACATGCAGTTACAATTTATAGTTTTTCTGTGTGTACTGATAAAATTTTTATTGGATAATTCTGCAATTAAACTATACTTATGACTAATAATAATACGATTAATATCACATGAATAAATGTTATTTAACTGTACGTATGATTAATATCACAGTACAACATTTTTTTTGCTCATTGATTGGGACTCAATTCTGAGAACTGAACGCGAAAGTAGCCCCAAAAGAAGAAGTTCTGCATCACTCGTTTTGTCAAGTTACATGCCATAATAATTTAATATCTATTTGAAGTAAGTAAGTATCGTATAGGGGAATTTTTCACGTTTTAGGCTCTTTTGTTTGACATGACTCGAGAACCACTAGTTCGATTCAGCTGAAACAAATTTAAAAAAATTAAGAATTACAATTCCTTTAACTGTTCATAAAGCGTTTCCCTACATAAGCAACAGTTTCACTTTTCCATTCATCAAATGATTTTGAACTCAGTTCTCAGTATTGAGTCCCAAAATCATGTGTTTTACTGTTTATCACATGAATAAATGTTACTAATACGTATTTTTTGGAATAAAATCCAATTTTTGTATCCCACTAATAAATTCCACATTTTACTTAAAATACATACCAAAATTTGCTGACCCAGTTTTGACAGTAAAACACTTTTCGTTTACTCTCTCTTTCTTCCCATGACCTAAGTCATATGTCTTTTATTATATCCCGCATAACTGCTACAATTTTCTATTACCACCATTACTTTGTAATACGTTGACAGTAAATCAAATTTGCTGTTACACCAAAATCCAATCAAACTTCCTAGCATACTTTTAGGGCACACAGAATGACTGTTTCTTAAAACTGTAACATTATATTGTATTAGAAACTTTTAGTCGACGAAAAACAAAAACAAAAAAATTAAGATTTATGACCACCACATCATAATATTAAATCACCAGTCATGCTACCAACAAAATATGTCTCATTTCTGCCATAAACGTTATGAGATTTCTCGTGGCCTCATACTCGTCTGCAGCGACATATACAGTTTTATTTCAACCCTTTGCCAATATTATGTTACCAAAATGGCTTTTCGCTCTCTCTCTCCCCCTCTCTCTGTCGTCCTCCCTCCCCCTGTGCATGTTTATGCACAATACATAGAGTGTTAAAAAGGTTAAGTCCGAAGTCACTGAACTAACCATAACCCATAAGACACACAGGCAGCAGTAACAACAACAACATTAAGCAATATGAATGGAGTGCGGAAAAAATCCCAGCCATTCAGCCAAAAAGATTATATAGCCTGGGGCTCAAGCAATTGTTTTATGTCATGAAACCGAAGCCAATAATAAAGAGGAAAACCAGCCCCCCTCCCTCCCCAACCAAAGACCAGCAAGGGATTGCTCCAGTGGGGTGGCTGAAGAGACAAAAAGCACGTGCCAAAATGGAAATTTAACTACCACCATATGTAAACTGGCGAAACGCTGCAAAGTTGCAGTGATAGCCCTTACGTATTGGTGTCGTTGAACAAAATACTATATTGCTACCTGCCTTATATGTAGAGGTGGTAACACAGGGTCATCTAAAAATATATTGAGGTAGAAAACAAGTTCAGCCACAATTCCGCAGAGTCATCAATTAATCATTTTTAGTGGTTTAGCTGTAAATTGTTCTGTTTCATACGAATGTCATATTAGAAAAGAAAGGACGACACAATATAGAAAAACAAAACTTCAAACTGTCTCAAAGGTGGTGTGCCAAAGCAATGAAGATATAAAGAACTCAATTCAACTGAAACTACAATTGTTACAAAAGTTTGTGTCCTTGCACAACAACAGGCGGCACTTGCCGCCACATAACCAGCAATGCCAGCAATCAAACTTCAATGTTGTTTGGTGAAACTTAAGATAGTTTTTCTTTAAAGAGCGAATGAAAGAAAAAAATTCATAATTTATACATTTGGGAATGGTTTGTTGCTTTTTCATTTTTAAACAACAAACTAAAATGAAGTGCTGGTGGTAGTATTTCTGAGAAAAAGTTAAAAAAAAATGAAGAACACAAATAAAAATAAGGAAATGAAGTGAAGAAGATTGTGACATGAAATTGAGGTGAGTAGATAAAAAGGAAATATAGAAAGCAAGGACTAGAGGAAGATGGCTAAGGGGATCAAATAACATGAAAGGAAGCGGTGAATAGAAGAAAGTAGATGAAAGTGAAGAAAACTATGTGTTTTCGATGGATTTGTATTAAGTCTTATACTGAGAAAATTTTGGAATTTTTTCTATTTCAATTAATATTACTTATACGTGGCAAGATTATGTTGTTCAAATTATTGAAGATAAAAGTGAAGAAAAGTAGGTGTTTTCTGGGGATTTTTCTAAAGTCTGATACTGAGAGACCGGCCGTGGCATAGTGGTTAGAACACGCGACTACCATGCGGGAGATCGCAGGTTCAAACCTGGCTCCAGTCATCTTAAAAGAAAAAAAATAAATAAAATTTTCTTTCATTGTCGGCTCCCCTCGAATGTTGTTGACAGCAACTTTGCAGTATTAAGCGTCGATTCAATTGTCGTGTCTAGTAAGAGCTTCTCAAACAGTGACGTTCGCATTCGTCGTTAAACAAGTAGGTGCCGTTAGTTGTGAATCTAAAAATAGAAAGCGTGTTAATTCACAACAACGCGAGAAGCTCTCAAATACCTCATTCATGGGGTGCAAAGGGAAATTAAGTTTAAAAAGATACTGAGAAAAGTGTGGAATTATTTGAGGGTGTCGCTTCTTTTTATATATGTAACTTAGCGTAATAGTAATATTAATTCAGATTTGTGAAAAATCATACGATTTATATAATATTTTTAAATCAAACAAATTTATACATAGTAAAATTACGAATAGGTAATCCTATTTCTTTTTTAAATTAATATTACTTCTACGTGTTGTTCAAATTATTAAAGATGAAAGTGAAGAGAATTAGGTGTTTTCTGGGGATTTTTATAAAGTCTGATACTGAAAAAAATTGTGCAATTTTTTGAGGGTTAACCAATTCCTTAAAATTGTTAAATGATTTCTGAACCAAAATTTGAGATGCTTTCTCACAAATCGGAATTAATATTACTTATTCCTTTTACGTATGATTAATTTATGTTATATTAACTAAACATAATTATGTGTAGTAAAATTACGTATAAGTAATACTATTTTTTATTTCAATTTATATTACTTATACGTGGCAAAATCATGTTGTTCAAATTGTCGTAGAATTTTCAATCAGAGCGGGTCGATTTTACAGCACAATAAAATAAGCTGTGTATCAGATATATAAGAATTTATTATATAAGTTAATAGACGCGTGTATACCATTAAGTGCTGAGTATAACATCATTCAAAGGTCCGCCGCCGCTTCACACGGTAGCTGGTGTTTTGCTTCGAAGTTTATAAATTTACGAATTAATATTACTTATACGTAGTAAAAATCATGTTGTTCTCTGTACCAAATTTAAGAACATTTGAGAAGCTTTTTGACGAATACAAATTACTAGTATTTAATCATTAATCATATACAATTATAACTAGTAAAATTACGTATAAGTAATATTATTTTTTATTTCAATTAATATGACAAAATTATGTTGTTAAAATTATTGTAGATTTTTCAATTAGGGGCGGTTCACGGTGGCACCGATTGTAGTGGGCTGGTTTTTTTAATCGAAATTTATAAATTGCCTCATTTTTTTAATTTAAACTATTTTGATTAATATTGCTTATACGTAGTAAAATCATATTGTTAATATTTTTTAATGATAGTGGACCGATGGTACTGTTGAATAAAATTAAATATGTGTCAGATAATAACGAAGTTCTTCTTCTATTAAAAAGACCCATTTAAGCCATTCATTATGCAATATAACATCGGTTAAATGTTCGCCGCAACTTCTAACGGTAGCAGCAATCGAAGTGGACTGGTGTTCATAAACTTACTCGGCGCGACCTAGTATTTTCATGGGAATTATTATTACTTTTCACTAAGTTCGGGTCGATGTAATGTATGTAATTCTCTTACTATTTGACGGGTCTTCGTATTACACTATACTATATATAAATATGCCCTTCTCGACTTCTCATGGTTGCACCGATTGAAGTAGCCTGGTTTTTTGCCTCAAATAAATAAATTTGCAAAATTGTTTTGAATTATATGAATTCATATTACTTATACGTATCAAAATCATGTTGTTTAAATTATATTGGAATTTCAGTAAGGACTGTTTTAATGTTTAAATATGTTCTCTGCATTTTCCCTTTCAGAAACTAATGCTTACGTTCAATATATAAACTTTCTACAAACATCAACTTATTCTTAGTGTAAACATTTCTCTCGTCACATCTGCATCATAAGCTTTAACACTACATGTAGTCTTACGCCTTCAAGTATGCTGCACTTTATTTTCTTCTTCTGTATGTTTTTAAATTAATCTCAAATGTGTCATCGAAAGCTGTTTTGTCTGCTGTTGTCAACTCCTCCTGCTCATTGCTAGGGAATGGCTTTCTTTGTATATACATACATATACATTTGTGCAATGACAAGAATACCTCATTTATTTTGTGATAAATAAATAAATATCACTTTGTCCTCAATGCGATAAATCAATACATTTGTGTGCTGTGCAAAATTTGCTCGCTCCCAGAAACATTCTCATCATAGCGTCATGAAATTGTTATGAACAAATGCCATCAGTCATTCAGGGAATATTGAAATACTGCGCTGAGTTGAGTGAGGTATTTTGTTGGCGCCTTATGGTATGCTGCAAAAACGTAAAACACGTACTGATTTCTTTCTCCCGCTGCCAAACCCCTGTTGTCTCTGTGTGTGTTTTCCCTCCTTTCAATTTGATAGAGCATACAATTTGCGCAGAGAGTTTCCAGCATTGCTGCAGGTAACATTCAAATTTAGTTTGCTGCCATACAGAAATATATTTATATCGAAAGTTTTCATATACGTTTTTGTGCCATAAATAATTGCAAAGATTTTTCTTTGCGCCATCCTCCTCCTCCCCCTCATATCCAGGGGAGAATAAGTGTTAACATTAAGATGAAAAATTGTCTTATAATGTTATGACAGGGCATTGAAAGTTTCAAAAATAAGAATTTATATTCCAATCAATACCCGCCCACCTTCAGCCCACCCGTAGACGCCATTTCAACTGGTCTAATGGTAAATTGCCTGGGAGTCTGAGTGGGGGTGTAATAAAATTGATTTTTTATTGATTTCAAATGAAACCCTATAGAAGTAAACAAACAAGCACGTATGTATGTGTCTATGTTTTCATTTGCCGACATGTATTGACGGTATGAAATTGGCAAAAATAAGCAACACAACAGTTATCACATACACTCGCTAAGTCAGTGTGGCATACTTTTAGGATGTTTGTCGAAGTAATGTATTTGTTATAGCATATTGTAGGGTGGCGAGAGGAGTGGAAAAATGTCACAAATATATGTGTTATTTTGCAATTTCATTTGATGATATTAATCTGCCTGGGGTTAAATGCTAAGATGGGACTTTACAATGATAGCTATTAATACCTTTGAAACTGTAACATAATTCCCAGAATATGGTGTCAAACTTCTTTGAGACAATTTAGCTGCAAGTCATGGCGATTTAATTGTAAATCTCAAAGATGTTTATGACATAATTTTTATTTTGTCAATGGATGAAAAGAAGAATTAATAGATATGTCTCGAAAATGTGTAATATTAGAAATAATGAGTGGTTACGAAAGCTGCTTTTGTGACAAATCCGATAATAATAATTATTAATACGATATGACTTGAGGCAATAGAAACGATAAGATAATGGAAGTTCAAAGAAAGAGATTTAAGCTTTGTTATTGAAATGCCTAACACTTTAATTAGCTTGGAAGGTAGGGAGGTGGTAAAAGTTAAAATAATGTTTGTTATTATAAATGAAATAGACAATTTGAATACTGAATTAAAAGTGGACAAGTGGAGTTGTCTGTAAACCACACTTAAGAAATTCTATCAAATGCATGATGTCTTTTTCTTTTCTATGCTGTATTATGTAATATACAAGAGTATGTTTTGCCGTATAACTGTTTTTATTACAAACTATAAAAGGCGTATGAGTTATATAATTTTGGTAACATTGCGTATACTACTAAGTAGTACAAAGTTGGAAACTACAGAATTATTGAATTTTATTCAATCAGAATGCAAATGTTTAGAAATTATATAGAAAAGAACTTAGATTGGGGTGCCAGCACATACAGCGAATCCTTTTATGCCATTGCGACTATACAGCCCTATTGTATATAACACGACCACTACCTAATACCACTATTAGTGGGATTTTTATGCTGCTTGCTTATCCTGAGAATGTATAGTTAAAATTTAAAAAAAAAAATTTAAAGTATTAAAGCTATTAACAATATTAAAAATATTAAAAATATTTAAGATATTAAAAATATTAAAAATACTAAAAGTATTAAAATAATTAAAAATATTATAAATATTAAAAATATTAAAAATTTTAAAAAATTAAAAATATTAAAAATATTAAAAATATTAAAAATATTAAAAATATTAAAAATATTAAAAATATTAAAAATATTAAAAATATTAAAAATATTAAAAATATTAAAAATATTAAAAATATTAACAATATTAAAAATGTTAAAAAAAAGTAATGAAAATTATTAAAAATATATATACTTTTTATACTAAAAATATTTTATGTATGATTGATGTTTAATATGGAAATTTAAAAATAATTCTCATACACCTTTTGAACGATACAAATCAATGTGCATTAGTTGTTGATATACCAAAACATATATTGTACTTTTTCTTGCACGCATTCTTTTGATAGTATTGTATTTATTGTTGTTTTCCATATATGTTATGAACCAACTTATCAAGAACTGACTATTATCTAAAGTTAATGGTAGAGTACAATGTATTATTTAGGTATTAGTATTATATCATTGTATTATTCAATGCAATCAAAAAAAAATGTATTTCCTTTTACCGCATTTTCACTAAACGAATTTGTCCAGTGATCTACTTTCTATCTAAATAATGTATCAAATTTCCAATAATTCTCATTGTGATTGTGAATGGTCAAATTCATAACTATGCTGGACATTTTCGGCTGATATCTACTTCACATGCATATGTTTGGCATAATTGTAGATATATATACAACTGATGATGTACCATTGTGCATCAGTTAGTCACAAAGGGGTCTGAAGATGAACTCGTCATGGAGTTCGAAACGCGTCATCCTAGTGCGTGACACACTGAATTTGACCAAAAATATCAAACAATAAATAATAGAACACTTTTCTGATCTTGAGCCGAATTTGTTGTATCACTTCGATACACTTAACGTAAATTAACATAATGTAATGTAAGATCGACTAACAAAAACACAAATACACATACACTGGCACGGCACGGCCTAACAAACTATATATGCTTAGTAGTTAGTAGTGAGCAAACACTGTATATGCTCAGTAACAATAGTAAGCTTAGTTTAACAACAAACCTTGTAAAAAAGCTTGAGTTTTGTGGTGAAAAGCCATGGTAAGCTTGAGCTTTGTGAGGTAAAAAGGGAATCGTGGGGATAAAATATCCTCCATTCTCATGTTTGATTGTGAATGGTCAAATTCATAACTATGCTGGACATTTTCGGCTGATATCTACTTCACATGCATATGTTTGGCATAATTGTAGATATATATACAACTGATGATGTACCATTGTGCATCAGTTAGTCACAAAGGGGTCTGAAGATGAACTCGTCATGGAGTTCGAAACGCGTCATCCTAGTGCGTGACACACTGAATTTGACCAAAAATATCAAACAATAAATAATAGAACACTTTTCTGATCTTGAGCCGAATTTGTTGTATCACTTCGATACACTTAACGTAAATTAACAATTCTCATTTAGTCTATTGTGTGTTATATAAATTAATTACTAATCAAATAAATTTGTATTAAGCATTCAATTAATAATTATGTCTGCAATTGTAGACTGCAACAAAAGGCTTCATTTCGCCTTCTGCATAGGCAGCACGTATAGTCAAAGCATTAATAATGCCTTAAACTATGCTACACTTGTATAAAACTAAGTTGCTTGTGTTGACATATTCAATAAATAAACTAACAAATAAGGCTTTATAAAATTTTGAGCATAACATTAGAGAGTGGGCATTTTGATTAATTAATAGCATAAAATATTTGTCCTTAATCTATTGATCATTTATTATGCCTAATGGCACAAAAGACTTTGTTTGTTTTGCAGACTCAGATGCTGTGAGTTTAGTTATAGATTAATTATTTATGGTGTGGGTGACAAAAAATATTTGTAGCCAAAGATTGGTATGTATATGTGTATACAAATTTGGTTTTAGTCAAAATTGAAAAGATGTTAATGTTATGCTATATAAGCAAATTTTTATACAATTAAATCGGTTGGTTTCTAAGCATTATTTATGCTGATTTTTTTTAATGTTTACTTCAGCTTAACTGTAGGCTTTAGTTTTCAAATTCTGCCAATATTTTATGTGTGTTAATAAAACATGTAATTTTTTATAATTTAATATACTTAAATGAAACTTACGCTACCTTTTTTTCAATCGTTTAAATTTAGCCTAGATTTATACCGTTCAAAAGAATAAGTAGTATTTTATTTCGTAAATTATTTTTTTATTTTTATTTTAGTCGCTCAACTTTATCACAAAACAATACAATTTATTTGTTATACCTTAAATTTTTTTTTCATATTTTTTACATTTTTAATATGACCAATTTGTTCCCCTTTCACTTTCTTTTGCATATGATATAAATTACAAATTTTGGACTTCCTTTTGTACATATTATAAATTACAAATTTATATTTTTCCAATACAGTTCCCATTTACTTCCTATTCTAAGTGACAGCCTTACTGTAGGCTTTAGTTTTTGTTATGATATCCTTATTTAGATAGACTACAATTTTAATTTGATCTTTTGTATAGTAAATAGATAATGTTTCTCCCCTCCCTATCTACTACAACCTCCTTTAATTTCTGCCTAAAAGTATACTCCACTTCACTTCGAACAGTCTGTTACTTTAATTACTGAAAACAATGTTTTCTTTTTGTTGCGCAAAACAATTTAAATGAACACGGATTCCTAAATGTGACACTCGTGTAAAATAAACAACAGCAGCGTTGGGTATTAATTTGGCTAGGACGATCTGCTGTTGAAAACCTCAATGTTTCAGAGCGGCAGTCAGGTAAATTCAAGAGCTCAACAATGGTGCTTAAAATGTGTGAAGATAACACCCGCGGCGACCATATTTAACGGCCGAGCCCACCAACAGTCACTAACCGATTGTTTGGTATTGTTGAAGTTGTAATCGTAGTAGTAGTTGTTGTTGTCGTTGTACAAGCCGTGGCCAAATGGAACTCTAAACAATTTCTATTTGCATAAACAAGAGTGACCTAAAAATATGCAATCAAAATTGTTGTTAAGTGCTAACAAAACACACTGACACGCACACAATGTAACAAATTTATCGCCATAGCTTTTAGGCATTTCAGTTAGCGGAAAAGGCAAAGTGGTCAGGGGGGTAAATATTTTCTGGTATCATAGACAAGCGAAATAGAAGACCATAGGAAGAGAGGAATTCCAGCAACTTTTCAACAATAAAAGTTGTTTAATTTAACGTTTTTAACGTCCAGCCAGTTGGCAAATTTTATTGTAATTGAAATGTTTTTGTCTTGGTACGTTAAAGCTTTGTGTTGAAATATTTAAATTTGTGTGAAAGGCAGACGAGCCTTTAGCGTATTTGAAGAGAATTTGAGAAATAAATTAGTATAATTTAAATTGATTTTAAATGGAAGAAGATAATTTTTATTTAATGTTAATATTATATGATAATATACGTAAGTAATAAGATGCTTGGGGTTATGTGGCCTTGAGGTAAAATATTAGAAAGAATTTTGTGTCTGGCTTTTTTAATGTCTTCAATATTGTTAAGAAATACCCGTATGCCACCTATCGATCATTTCTTTAACTACTTTTCGGAACATAAACTTAAAAAAAGTATTTTCCTCTTGCTTTGCATAACTGAGATATGGAATAATGAATACAAATGTCGTCTGTGTTTAAATAATGTCTATCTTATGCCTTTGAATATGACCCAGATTATGAAAAATTATATTTTTTTGCTAAATTAACAAAAACTATGTAAAACCCTTAAATTATACCATTGCACTGCCTTAAAATATACTCTGGAATTCCAAAACTTCTTCCTTCTTTGTCAAAGCTAAACCATCATATTTTTTACCACTTCCCTTTTCAAGTTTAAACTTTAGTGTTGTACAGCCAAAAACTATTATCACTTTCAGTATATGTAGTACTCGTATATAGTAGAGCATACTTTTGTGCTGCTAACAGAAAACTTTTGTATATGTAGTGTGGGTGTCTTATATACATATGAATGTCTCCGTATGAGTTTTCTCTAACTATTTTGCATTTCTCTTTTATCCAGGAAGTTTATGCATTAACAACATCTATACGTAGATTGAATTGCAGTTAGTAGCATAAAAGTTGTGCTGCGCTAAAACAAAATGGTGAAAAAACTGTTTCAAAAGTTATCCGAAAAAAAATTGTTGTGGAATTCATGTTAAATGATAAATTACATGATAATTATAGCATACTTCAGGGAGTTATCGGGTAGTTGCAACTTTTTTGTGTTAGACTATTAGGGTTTTGTAAACTAAGCACAATATTTTTTTTTATATTTTCACCCTTTGGACTACAAAAGGTCACAGTGCATTAGTTAAAAACTAAGCAATAGCTTAGAGGGAATGTAAAAAAAAGAACATTAGGATGAAATTATGAATTAAAGTGAAACGTTTAAAAATATTAATAATATTAAAAATATTTAACATATGAAAAATATTACAAATGTTAAAAATATTAAAAGTATTATAAATTTTAAAGATATTAAAAATATTTAATATATTAAATATATTAAAAAATATTAAAAATATTAAAAATATTAAAAATATTAAAGTATTAAAAATATCAAAAATTTTAAAAACAGAAAAAATATTAAAAATACTAAAGATATTAAAAATATTAAAAATATTAAAAATATTAATAATATTAAAAATATTAATAATATTAAAAATATTAAAAGTGTTATAGTTGACCTTTTTATATGTAAATTTTGTAATTTGTTAATTTGTTAAAAAAAAATCTGGATGTAGTTAGATTTATTTTTATTTATTTATTGATTCCCAATATTTCGGTGAACATCGTTTTAGTGAAAATGTCCCCTGAAGATGGTGAACGATGTTCACCGAAATATTGGGAATCAATAAATAAATAAAAATAAATCTAACTACATCCAGATTTTTATTTACGACCTCAAACCGAATTAACAAATTACAAAATATTAAAAATATGAAAAATATGAAAAATATTAAAAATATTAAAAATATGAAAAATATTAAAAATATTAAAAATATTAAAAATATTAAAAATATTAAAGATATTAAACATATTAAAAATTAAAAATATTAAAATTACGTTAAACATAAAAACGTCCTAACCCTAATGCCAAGAATTACAATATTTATATTTACTCTTCCATCAATATTTTAATAAATTAAATGAATACACACAAAAGAAATTTTAAACCAATCTTATTTATCTAGCATATTTTCAGGAGTTATTTGTAAACACAAATTTCACAGAATAGAATATAAAAACTTGTGTGTATTTCTTGAGTAACTTAGAATTTGCCATTACATTAGATATTTTTCTAATACATTATGACGACTATTGTAAACAACAATCTGGTAAACAATATTTTACAAAAAGATTGCATATTTTTAGGCAGAAGTTTGACTGTGCTTGGCAGAAACAACAAATAGTCCTCAACATGGGCAAAAAAAAGCAAAGTTCATATTATTGCAGTTGCTGTTTGAGTATATGACTCAAGACATAGCAAAAAATATTCTCTTTTGAAAAAACCACAAATTTTTGTTTTCTTAGATTTTTTTTTTATTACTTTATTTCAAAAATTATTTGTTCACAATATTTATAATTGTCTCTGCGCCTTATAGGCTTTTATAGAGACTAGCTGGCAAAAATTTACAATTGTATGGAACGTAATAAATAATGATATAAAATGGTAACAATAATGATATAAAAATAAAATTAAGTATTTAATCTATAAGTATTTATATTTCAAATTAAATATAATTAAATCATTAAGAATGGAATTTACAATCATAAAAGCGTTTCTAATTTTCCAAGTAAATAAGATTTTAGTTTGGATTTGAATACTGATATTCTGGCAATTTGTGTTAGATCATGAGGCAATTCATTGAACTCGTGAGGTCCCGCATGCTCAATTCTTTGTTTAGTTAGTTCAAGTCTACATCTTGAAGGTATCAAATTTAAACGATGTCGAGTGTTTGGTTGGGATTGTTCGAAATGTTGACGAAATGTCACAAAAGCATGACTGTTTTGGCTAGTGGCTTTAAACATAAATAACAAGAGATTTTGTTTATATATTCCTTTTATTGGTAGTACACCTTTTGCATAATTTTTAAATAGTCCTATAGTAGGAAAGTCCATTGGCAAATTATAAACAATCTTTAATGCTCTATTTTGTGCTGCTTGTAAGGATTTCAGAGCGATACTGTCTTTACATGCATATACTATTGGTATGTATACAAAATGACAATGAATTAAAGCATAATAGAGTCGTAGTTTGGTTTCAGTGGACAGTTTTGACTTGAATTTTCTTAGAATTCCAGTAGCTGACGAAATTTTTGATTTTAATATTTCAATATGTATGTTCCAGGAAAGGTTGTAGGAAAAATTAATACCAAGATATTTCACTGACTGTGATTCTGTTACTAATTCACCATCTATACACACTGTCATATCCGGTTCTCTCTGTAATAGATATGGTCGAAATCGAACAAACTTGGTTTTATCAGCGTTTATGCTTAGTTTATTAAGCCGGACATATTCAAACAATATTGAAGCATCATATTCAATTTGCGTTTTTAGAACCATCGGATGCTTATAATTATATAAAATGCATATATCATCAGCAAACATGAACATTTTTCCAAAAAAGTTTATATTTTTTAAATCATTGATATATATTTGAAAAAGCAACGGCCCAAGCACACTTCCTTGTGGAACTCCACTTTACTGGTTTAAAATTACTGTTACTTTCTCCAAATTTCACATATTGCTTTCTACTGTTTAAATAATCTTCCAATAGCTTAAGAGTTGATTCTTGAATGCCAATAAATTCTAACTTTTTTAATAAAATTTTGTGATCAACGAGGTCGAAAGCTTTGCTTAAGTCAAAAAATACACCTCCTACTCCGCTGAAACCTTTATCAAGTCCATCGCATATTTCATTAACTACATTAATTACCGCAACTTCTGTCCCATAACTCTTCCGAAAACCATATTGTCTACAAAATATTATATTATTATTTTCAAGGTAGGTAGTTATCTGATTAAATATAAGTTTTTCAAAAATTTTGCTTATATTTGACAAAAGCGAAATTGGTCGGTACATAGTAATACTTCTCCCATCATTACACTTCGGTATAGGCATTATTTTGTGAATCTTCAAAACGTCGGGATAAGTTGAAGTTTCTACTATACTGTTAAATATTCTGGTTAATAATATTGATATGAAATGTTCACGTATTAATAGTACTTTTATTGTTATTTCATCATGCCCAGATCCTTTACATTTTGGCATACTTTTCAATATGGATTGAACATTGGTAGTACTCACTTTTTGAAGACTAAAAGTATTTTCACTGCTTGATAACGTTCTTAAATTATTAATGTCGTCATCAGTATTTACCACAATGCTAGTGCATATATTTTGTACCACTTCATAAAAGAAATTATTATACGCCTCCGCCGTTTCCCTATCAGACAATAGTTTCTCTCCATATTTGTCAGTTAACTGACGAGGTTTTACAGATATCCTTCCCAATTGCTTATTTAAAAATTGCCAAACTTTCTTAATGTTACCTTCACACGATGTTATATAGTCTTGATAATATGAATTTATTAAGTACATTTTTGCATATTTTATAATTTTACTAATTCGTTTAATCTGATTTAATAAAACCTCATTGTTCCTATCTTTCCTTTTTTTCTGTAACAATTTATTTTTTAATTTTATAATGTTAAGTAATCCTTTAGTCATCCATGGTTTTAACTCATGATTAACTTCATTATGAACGCTTTTCAGTTCAGAACTAAAGGAAATTGCTTCTTTTAAACCTTTAACTAATATCTCACATTGATCCGATGCGTCATTTGTGTTAATATTAAGTTTAATATTTCGATCAATATATTTCCCTAACTTTTCGTAATTGATTCTTCTTAAAATAGTAATATCATTCTTATTTAAAGAAGTAGTAGTTTGCAAAATAGAGCATAAAAAATTATGATCAGTGAGAGTATTCTCAATACAATGTACTACAACACCTCTAATGTTTCCAAACACACCATCTATCGATGTTCCACTTATTGGTCTTGTGACAAAATTATGATGTGAAAACATATCATATTCATAAAATAAGTTTTTTAATGATGTAGATTGTGAATTGTTAAAATTCATGTTAATGTTAAAATCACCAACAAACATACACGCTTCAGTTTCAAACATACCCATTAAATTTTCTATTTTATTAAAAAATAACTGATAATTGCATTTTTGAGATCTATAGATGCTTATAAGCTTTAAAGGTTTATTATTTGATTTCACTTCGGGTATCAAAATAGTTATTAAATCAAGAAAATTAGAGCTTTCTTTCATTATTACTTCATATTTTAATTTATTTGAAACATAAATTGAAGTTCCACCAAAACCGTCACTTCTACAGCAATGTATCGCTTCATAACCTGGAATGTTATACAGTTGAGAGCAACTCTCACTAAACCATGTTTCTTGAATTGCTAGAATATCAGGTAACTTTGAAAATTTACTTAATTCATATTTAAATTTATTAAATTTTGATATTGAAGAAACACTTCTTATCTATATATATAAAAAATTGTTGCAAGTGTGTTGTGACTTTATAACTCACGAACGGCTGGACCGATTTGCATAAATTTTTTTGTATGCGTTTGGGTGGCGCCCCGTGTGGTTTATATTAACAATTCGGTCCAATTGGACAAAGGGGCGTGGCACCGCCCATACAACTTGAAAATTAAAAAGGCTATATTTCATGAACTATCAGAGGTATGAAGTAGAGATTTGGTATATATGTTGTTTGAGCAGTATTAATTACAGCCAGGATGAAAGTGGGCGGTGCCACGCCCCCTTTTTAAAAATCGCTCTAACGGCTTTTCTAAGAGACCGATTGATACGAAAAGTTTACCAAATAGTACTGTTGACCTGTTGATAGTCCCTGGCTATAATAGGTTGTGATTGGACAAAGGGGCGTGGCACCGCCCATACAACTTGAAAATTAAAAAGGCTACATTTCATGAACTATCAGAGGTATGAAGATGAGATTTGGTATATATGTTGTTGCAGCAGTATTAATTACAGCCAAGGTGGAAGTGGGCGGTGCCACGCCCCTTTTCAGAAATCGCTCTAACGGCTTTTCTAATAGACCGATTGATAAGAAAATTTTACCAAATGGTACTGTTGACCTGTTGATAGTCCCTGGCTATAATAGGTTGTGATTGGATAAAGGGGCGTGGCACCGCCCATACATCATGAAAATAAAAAAGGGCTATATCTTATGAACTATAAGAGGTATGAAGATCAGATTTGTTACATATGTTGTTGTTGCAGTATAAATTACAGTAAGAGTGGAAGTGGGCTGTACCACACCCCTTTTAAAATAAACAGTTATAACTGTCAAAATCTATCTATATATATAAAAAACTGTTGCAAGTGTGTTGTGACTATATAACTCACGAACGGTCAAACCGAATTCGATCAATTTTTTATTATTTGTTCGTCTGGTCGTGTAGATGGTGTATCTATTCGGACGATGCGTTCGTGATTTATGATTTTTCATGTCAACATGTGATTTTGTCCATATAAAAAAACAACAACAAATACGTTGGTGCCTATGAGCGTGTGTGGTATGTATACGTGTTAGTGCCACTTTGTATAGTTATTT
This sequence comes from Muscina levida, assembly GCA_964034835.1. Lineage (NCBI taxonomy): Eukaryota > Metazoa > Arthropoda > Insecta > Diptera > Muscidae > Muscina > Muscina levida. Next base: position 47,410 of record CAXIUB010000104.1, on the reverse strand, counting down.
TTCGTCAGTTTAAGCCGTCTAGCTCTAGCTCAAAGTTTTAGGCTTTGGGAGTTTAAGTCCATTTTTTTTTGTGTTTAGCCGACTTCAGTTGAGAATTAAAATTTTTAAAAATAAGTACGTTCCTACTACATATGCATATATGTAAAATTTACTTTTATTTTCGTTTTTGTCAAACAAGTATTTAAAAAGTCATATTTCTTTTCAGCACAAAAAAAATTTTATTTTTATTTTTATTTGTATGACAAATGACAACTTACGAATGACAAATAATTAGTTGTGACACAATTAAAAAGATAACTGTTGAAATTTTAAATCATGATGCTACGCTTCATGATGCATCAGTTTCAGCTCACCCAAATCAAATACGTATGTTATTCGCAATAATAATATCAACATGCTTCCCATCAAACCCACTTGAATTGTGGAATAAATATAAAGATTTCATGTCTGAAGACATTTTGATTCGACATCAACATCGCTCGATGGATCCCGAATTGGGACATACATTAGAAATGTATAATGAGGCTTTGATATTGATTGAAGATATTTGTCTTACGATTGCAAATAAAGCATTAGGACAATTAAGCATGATCGCACCTAATCGTCCAATGCATGATTTATTTCAGCGAGAATTGCAATTCGAACAGCTGTTTGAATGTGATGAATTGCGTGCGTTTGTGCAAACAAACATTCCACAGTTGAATGTTCAGCAAAAGAATGCATACGATAGAAATATGCAAGCTGTCATTAACAACACTGGTGGATTATAGTTTTTGGACGCTCCTGGTGGCACTGGAAAAACATTTCTCATTTCATTAATCTTAGCAACAATTAGATTCGAACGAAAAATTGCATTGGCACTTGCTTCTTCTGGTATTGCAGCTACATTATTGGATGGTGGCCGAAACATTCCGCTTTAAAATTGCCATTAAACATGCAAACGGTTGAGATTCCAACGTGTAATATTTCCAGAAATTCTGGAATGGCCAAAGTTTTGCAACAAGCAGCAATTATTTTATGGGATGAATGTCCGATGGATCTACGTGGAAATCAAAAATTGTTCGGAGGTACATTAATATTGCTATCTGGTGATTTTCGACAAACGTTGCCCGTCATTCCCAGATCGACTCCAGCTGATGAAGTTAATGCATGTTTAAAAAGTTCGTTTCTTTGGGGAAATGTACAGAAGTTATCGCTCAACATAAATATGCGTGTGCGTCTTCAAAACGATCCATCAGCACGTGAGTTTTCGAAGCAACTGCTACAGATTGGCGATGGCAAAATTGCAAGTGATTTAAATGGCTTTATCACGTTACCAAACAACTTTTGCAAAATTATGCCATCAAAAGAAGAACTAATTGATCGCGTTTTTCCAAACATTGTTCAAAACTATAAAAATCATGATTGGTTAAGAGAACGCGCAATTTTAGCACCAAAAAATGCAAATGTTAATGAAATAAATTTTCAAATTCAACAGAAATTGCCAGGTGACTTGGTATCATACAAATCCATTGATACTGCTACGAATGAAGAAGACGCAGTAAATTATCCGGTTGAATTTTTGAATTCTTTGGAACCACCCGGTATGCCACCGCATCTTTTAAATTTGAAAATTGGTTCATCGATCATACTTCTTCGAAATCTCAATCCACCAAAACTCTGCAATGGAACGAGACTTTCCGTTAAAAAATTATTGCCTAATTTGATCGAAGCAACAATTCTCACTAGCAAAGCAAAAGGAGAAGTTGTACTGATACCACGGATTCCATTAATACCAACAGACATGCCATTTGAATTCAAACGTCTTAAATTTCCCGTGCGTTTATCCTTTGCTATAACCGTTAATAAAGCTCAAGGACAAACGCTTCATGTGTGTGGTGTGAATTTGGAGGAACCGTGCTTTTCTCACGGACACGCATGTTCCAGAGAGGGAGCACCAACAAATTTATTTATTCATGCACCACACAATCAAACAAAAAATATTGTATACACTATTGTATTAAATTGACTGCCTTTTTTTTCATTATTTCCAAAAAAAAAACGAATAAATTTCATTCAATGTTATTATTCAAGCGTAGCAAAGCACGCCGGGAACCGCTTACAATAATATAGAATATTCTTTTAGATACATGTATGAAGTACGACATTTATCTGGGAAACCTCGCCTTTTAAATTAAAATATTTCAGAGGACAAAGTAATAAACCAATCGTTATTAGATTTCAACTGCACTCAACATCTTTTACAATAATTTGGAGGCAGGACGAAGTCTGCCGGGTCAGCTAGTATCTATATATATAAAAAATTGTTGCAAGTGTGTTGTGACTTCATAACTCACGAACGGCTGGACCGATTTGCATAAATTTTTTTGTATGCGTTTGGGTGGCGGCCCGGGTGGTTTATATTTACAATTCGGTCCAATTAGACAAAGGGGCGTGGCACCGCCCATACAACTTGAAAATCAAAAGGGCTGTATCTCATGAACTATCAGAGATATGAAGATGAGATTTGGTATATATGTTGTTGGAGCAGTATTTATTACAGCCAAGGTGGAAGTGGGCGGTGCCACGCCCCTTTTGCAAAAATCGCTCTAACGGCTTTTCTAATAGACCGATTGATACGAAAATTTTACCAAATGGTACAGTTGACCTCTTGATAGTCCCTGGCTATAATAGATTGTGATTGGATAAAAGGGCTTGGCACCGCTGATACAACTTGAAAATCAAAAGGCCTATATCTCATGAACTATCAGAGTTATGAAGATAAGATTTGGTATATATGTTGTTGGAGCAGTATTAATTACAGCCAGCGTGGAAGTGGGGGGTGCCACGCCCCCTTTTCAAAACCGCTCTGCAGGCTTTCCCAATAGACAGATTGATACGAAAATTTTACCAAGTGGTACTGATGACCTGTAGATAGTCCCTGGCTATATTTGGTTGTGATTGGATAAAGGCACGTGGCACCGCCCATACAACATGAAAATAAAAAGGGCTATATCTCATGAACTATAAGAGGTATGAAAATGAGATTTGTTACATATGTTGTTGTTGCAGTATAAATTACAGTAAGAGTGGAAGTGGGCTGTACCACACCCCTTTTAAAATAAACAGTTATAACTGTCAAAATTCCACAGTATATTGCATTTCGCCTAGAGATATGAACAGTAAGGTGGGACAGTTTTTTATTCGCAAAAATTGTAACCAAATCTACGATGAATTGTTAGAAAATGTCACCAATAAACTTTGTGTGTAATATCAATTCCTAGCTCGCGCTGGGAAAGCTTAATTTAGTGCAGAAAACTTAAATTTTGATAGAAGTGTCTTAAAGCTGATGTCAGTACGCTTTCAATAATCATGGGGCAACGAACGTCACTTCCAAAATAAGCGCAAAACGGAGTAAATAAACGAAAAATTCTTTTATCTTAAAAAAAAAAAATCTAGGATTTTGATTCATGTGGATTTTTAATGTACAATTGACACCCAACAAAACCCCATTTACCGTTTTTGTTGCCATTTTAGGTCAAGCAATTCGTCATTCAGGCGAGGTGTGTGAAGTGTGATAGACTTTCATTGAGACTTTCTTTGAAAAATCACCATGTAAAGACTACACAAGAACAACGTTTACAAATCTTGCAAATTTATTTTCAAAATGCGCGTTCTGTTTGCCCTTTGTGAAGCTTTTGGTGCATATATTCATCCATCTGAGCAGCTAATAGAAGCCATCAACGCTGTAGACGTAAGTGTGACAGGGGACTCGAATTTATCGAACCGACGCCGTTCTTAGCAACTCGGTCTCTGCAAATGCTGAGGAAAGATCTTGGCCTATATTCATATAACCAACTGGTAGAAGAACTAAAACCAGTGGACGATCAATTGATTTTTTTATTTATCATGTCATTGCACATTATTTGAAGGAGAAATGGTTCCAACACGACGGCGTAAAATGCCGTTCAGCGCGTGAGATCATCACTTTGTAAAGCCAAACGTTGGTGACCGAATTATCTCATAGAATGGTAATACAAGTTCAATACAAAGATAGTATTCGGAAATATTCTTGATCCATGTGAGAAGAAGACGTGGCAAAAGAGGTTTTAATGGCTAAAGACATAAAGCTTCAAACGAAATTTCCATTTTCGGTCAATAGGCGGAGAAGGCATGTCAAAAGTGTTTTTTACGCCCAAAGAGATAGTTAGTATACAGACGGTTACCGCTACTACATTGAATTTTGATCTTAAACGGAATGTCTGTTTCCGATTTGTAAAAGATATGACTTTGCTGATGAATTGTTTACTATCGTCATAGAGCCTATGATATTTAGAATTTAAAACAACAACACTTAATTTGTTAATTTTCATGTTAAGGAGTTGCTTGAAATTAGTGACATAAGTTAATAAACTCAACATATCATTATCGAGCTTAAGTACCGTTTTCTAAGTACTTTGTAGACCTAAATGTGAAATATATTACAAGTTAAAATGCAATAGCGAAGCATTGCCGGGCCCACTAGTTTATTGATAAAATGTTTATAAAATCATATGTATATTTACTAATGCACTCATTAAACGATTTTAAATTTGAAAAATATTGATTGTTCATTAAAAAATAATAATAAGGTAATTCGTTTATTGTATTCCGTAATTATCATTTAGTTAGGGGACATGAAGGAATTCTCTTCATCATTAGAACTGTCATCCTCAGGTAAAATAAGTCGATTACGGCTTCTTCCAGATCCACCAATTGCTGAGTTTAATAACAGTTTATCCACATCTTCTTTGTTTTTTATTCAAACTGCACGAGCATTTTCATTTTTCTTAGCCAAAACCGTATTACCCTTACAAAAAACAAACTTGAAACCAACGTTCTTAACGGATTTGGCATAATTAAATAGTTCAAGAGTTTCTTTTGAAAGAAAATCGTTTATGTAAATATTTTTCATGTCTGCATCTTCCTTCAGGTTTACTTTTTGTTCCATAAACATCTTTTTGTTTTTTTGGTTTGAAAACTTTACAACGATGGATTTGGTTTTATTATTCTGCTTATTTCCACCAATAAAATAAGCATCTTCGATATGGCTTTCAGAAATGCCAGATTTAATTTTAGTTGCGATGTCCACAACTATTTTAACAGCAGGTTCAGTTGATTTAACACCTCTGATGATACAATCATTTTGGACCTTTGCATCACTTAAATATTTCACAGACGATTTTAGGTTCACAATTTCTTCTTTTAGTGTTTTGTCTTCTTTTTCTAATTTCTCTATTTTTTTCTTGTTTGTTTTGACACCCTTCAAAATCTCATCATATTGCGATGACATATATTTGATGGCTTTGTTTATTTCGTCCAGCTGATTTACTTTTTCCTTTATTTCTGATAGGTCATTTTCATATGATGGTTTGTTTACACAAATGTGACAATTAAAGTCCAGAGAGTGATCTTTGAGAAGATTTTCAAATTCTCTTTTGTCCATCTTCGTGCACTGAGCATGAAAAATTCTCTCACAACTATCACACTGAATTGATGCGTCATTGTCAAAAACTTGCAATTTGCACTGACCACAACCAATTTTATCATTCTTTACACTCCGACGAGATTTATTACTCATTTTTTGTTGTTTTTGTACGAACAGTCACTCAATTGGAGTATTTTGTGTCTTTTTGTGAGACAAAATTATCTGCTTATATTTTAATTTTATTTTTTTAATGTTGGTTTACGCTCAACAACTTTTTATACGTCTGCACTCTTCAGGGTTGCCAACTTCACTTTGTCTAAGATTAAAACTCACAAAAGTGTTTGTGGCCATCACAAAAATTATTGTGCTCTGGCAAAGACAATATTTTAAAAGCATATTCAAATATTTATAGCACACTTTAAGGCTGCTTTATTTTTCGATTGTGTAGCAGTTTTAATGGACACTGTAATGTCCAAAACTGGATGTGGATGCAAGTTCGTATAAAATATTAAAGCATCATAGAGATTAGCAAGATGGAGGACTGCGGGAGCCTTTGTTACGCTAGCAACAGCCGGGTGGGGGGAGTTCGGTCCTTATCCCACTAAATCCTTTGCCACTACATCTAATTATTTTAGACTCCCTATTTTTCTTTACTCTACAAAGGGCCATAATGACTAAAAAAAAATATCCCCGAGTTAGCCAACTGTAAAATGTAAAACAACAATAAAAGTATCCATTGAGTGTACACATATGAAATCACCCTCCATGTTGTTCAGGAGGGGCTACGCTTCATTACCCTCACCTACCTATGTCTGTATAGCGCAAATAATAATTTACAGACCCCTGACATATTGACTTACCTTCCTTCTATGGTATCATCAGCAAGAAAACGGATTGAAAACCTTAGCCAATCATTTTAAAGATTTATAATTCAAATTATTCATTTCAATAAAAATAAACATCTAAAATACAGGTTTATATTCATAAATTCTACACACATTAATATATCAAACTGGGAATATAAAGCTTTGCTTAATTTCGTTAAATATAATGGGCCCTTAAGGGGTTAAAAGGTAATGAAAATAAGCTTTGTCTTGATCAAAGCAGAAAAATAAAAGTAATATGAAAACAAAAAAAATATGCATCTATCCAAAACAGAGAGAGCCCATATGCGAGTATAACATTTCATTTTAAATAGAATATATAGATAACATTAACATGTTAACGCATTAACAGAACTTCTTTAGAGAGCAGTTAGATAATGTTAAGTTTTCGCATATGGTCACTCATGAAATTTCGTTCTCTAAGAAGTACTAGGCAAGAAAGATAAAAAAGATGTTTTTGTTGTAGTTATGCACTTACCATCATTATACCGGGAACATGTAGAAGGCCTTCTGCACGACTCAAATGATGGACGCTGTTAATTAACAGAAGTTGAAATTATGTTTGTACCTCTCTTGCTTAGTCTCTTGACTGATAGGTTTCGGTGATGGAACTTATTATAAAATTGTCATTGACAAAATATCTATAATTATATAAATTAATCAATAATTGATTTCAAAGAAAAAAGCTAACTTTAATGATATTTTTAAATGCATGTGATACTTTTTACATCTTGGGTTATTGAGTTGTTGGACTTCTGTTCAAATCAGTGGCAATGTGATTGTGTCCCTGTTAATGATCATTCCAGCGGCTTAATGACGTGTGTGTGTATATTGTTGGTCACAATGTGGGATAGATGGCACAGACAGCTATGGTTGAAATTTGGATATCATTACGGGGCTGGAGCCTCAAGTTAGTTCATCCTCAAGCTTTTTTCACCAGATTATCCGAGAGTTTATTGTATTTTAAGGCTATTAAGTTAAAGTGGAAACACCTCGCCTGACTATAGGAATGAACGCTGATTTGAGCTAGTCAACGTTTCTCCTGGTATTCCACGTGAGTCTCAATTGGGGCAATATCGATGTTGGTGTATCGTGGCTAGCGTTTGGACTATTGAAACCGCGTACGAAACAGAAAGGTGGGGCGATGCCCCAACTTAGGAAAAGTTGTGTTTTATCGGCTGTCCGATGGACAGCACGTTATTGGTGGCTACCAAGTATTTGGTTAGCACAAAGTTGTTGTAGCTTTCTGGTGTAAGGTAGTTGTCGAACGTAAAACACTGACAGGTTATTTTCACTTTTTCCTGTAAAATTATAAACTGGTGCTCGAAACAAAATACTTTTTCCACAATTTTATTGCAACTCACAGTAATTTTCTTCGCTTGTTGAAGGATTTTGGGAACGTTGAGGATTATAATTATTAAAAACTTGGTGTGATCACTTCGAGAGTTGAAATCAAAAAGGAAGATGTGAAGTTGGTTTTTCAATATCAAACTTAAGTCCGACAAGCAAGATTAATGTCAAATTGCTATAACTCGTATGTTGCCACATTGGTAGTAGATGTGTATTGTCAAAAAAAATACATTTTTTTTGTGCCAATAATATTAATTATACTGTTCGGCCGTTCATTAAAAAAATGCATATAATAAATGAAATAGTTTTCATACATTTAAATGTTTTTAAAATATCCTAAATCGCGTATAATATTAATTACTTTATATATGTACTTTTTCCCGTACAGAAATATATTTCATATGTGCGCTAGTAGGGACGCAAACCTAGATTCACCAATTATTGACATCTAATTAGTAATGAGATTGGGATTAGTTTTACCATATGATTTATTCCTTTCATTCATTTTCGCATCTTGTCATAATAATTGATATAATTATCTGTTTTGTTTTTATTCAAGTAGCAGAACATTAAAGTATTATCAAATTGCAAAAATGTTTTTAAAAGTATCGAAATGATATTGGAAGTTGAATAAAATTATATTATTGTATGTGCAAAATGTGAATTACCTATATGTATTGAAGTTTTCCAAAATAAAGATATTTGTTTGTGTCTCACACCAAAGAAAAGTGTTTTTCTTTATGTACCAGACAATCTTCTCGCAATAAGTAAATCAATTATACTTTGATTGATCAAAAAGGAGCTGAGTTACCTGTGGTTCAATGGGGCAAGATTATAATTTAAGTTGCTGAGTAATTGCAATAGAAGGTTCCGAGGGGCTGCGGACTTTCATCAAAAGGTCCATGTTAAATATTTGATGTCAGACGCCCATTACAAACTAGATAATTCTACAAAGCTTTTGCAGGAGAATTAACTGGAAAAAGGCGTTTATAGTTTAATGTCCTTGGCGTGAAATGTGCCTACAAGTTTCCCTTGAAGGTCTTCTAGCACATAATAGTGACTACCTAATTTTTCACGGACTTTTGCTGGTAGAAAAACTGGGGATAACTTGGCGTTGAAACCCTTCTCCATATTGCTTTGAGCAAAGTTCCTTCTATACACTAATTGGCCGACATTGAAAGTTTGATGCCTGAAACGAAGATTGTATTGTTTTTTGTTCTTCTCGAATGCTTCTTTAATGTGCTTTCTTAAATCCTGCCGTATTAATTGAAGATGATCATCTCTACATAATAATGACGTGGGCTCATTCAAAACTTGGAGGTTTCTCAGAAGTTGGTAGGATGCACCATGCGTAATCATGTCGAATCCAAACAACGCGTGATACGGAGAAGAATTAATCGACTGGTGATATGAGTTGCGGAGCGCACAGCTTATTGAACTCAAGTTAACATCCCATTGTCGATGATCACTTTTTAGATATGCCCTTATTCCAGCTATGAGAGATCTATTGACTCTCTCAGAGGCATTTGCCTGAGGCGAATAATAAGCTGTGTAAATATGGTTTATACCCATACTGGTAAAAAAGGCATTAAGATCGTTGGATCGAAATTGGCTTCCATTATCGGACACAATCGATTCGGGTACCCCATATACATGGAAAATATGTTTCTGTAAAAAGTCTTGTATAGCTGAAGACGTAAACTTTTTTAGAGGGCAAAGCCAATGGAATTTGGAAAGATGATCTAGCACAATGAGTAGACCAATATATCCAGATTTGCTTCGCGGATAAGGACCCAGTATATCAATATATAGCCTCTGGAATGGCCTAATTGATGTTGTTGGATTTCCCATGGGTGGCTTCATCACCATGTTAGTGGACTTGGTTTTTTTACACACTTCACAGTCATTCACATAATTCCTAACATCTCGGACCATACCTGGCCAAAAGAAATGCCTTCTCAGCAGATCTAACGTTTTACTCATTCCTCCGTGTGCTGATATTGGAATGTCATGGGCTCTAGATATTATATCATTTCGTAACCTAAAGGGAATCCATAATTTCCACGCGTCTTGTTCCTGAGTTTCCTCCCCTGAGTAATGGTGAGTACGATAATAGACAAATTTGTCTACAATTTTCATGTCAGGAAACTTTGACTCATTTTGCTTTACTTTTTCCTTTAGATCTTTATAATCTTTATCATCAAAGAATGGTGAATCCAAATCTATTTCAGGTCCGGTAAATTCGATAGCTTCGATTTCATCTGAGGGTATTCGGGACAATGCGTCAGGAACCACGTGGTCCTTTCCCTTTCTGTGACTGATGGTGAATTTGTAAGATTGCAATTTGAAGACCCACCGAGCCAGTCTACCACTCAGATCGGGCTGTCTCATGAGCCATAACAGACTTGAATGGTCCGTTATGACCTCAAATTCATGCAACTCCAGGTAGCATCGAAATTTTTTAATTGCTTCAATGGCTGCAAGGCATTCTCGTTCTGTGACGCTGTAATTACGTTGGGCTGAATTCAGCTTCTTGCTCATATATGCAATTGGCTTCTCATTACCATCATCGTCAAGTTGAACGAGGACAGCACCAATTCCGTAATTACTAGCATCACAGTGGAGATAAAATTTCTTCTCAAAATTTGGGTTGGTCAACACCGGAGCTGTTGTGAGAAGCATTTTAATCCTCTGGAATGATTTTTGAGCATCCTCTGTCCACATAAACTTCTTTTTTGTAGACAAAATGTCAGTTATGGGAAAGACTTCGGAGGAGTAATTCTGAATAAACCTCCTGTACCATCCAGCTAAGCCGAGGAAGCCTCGCACTTGTCTTAAAGTCTTAGGTACAGGCCAATTTGTAATAGCTGTAATCTTTTCCGGATCAGTCGTAATACCGCCGTTTCCGATTACATATCCTAAATAGTTCACTTTTGTGACACAAAACCTGCTCTTTCTTATATTCAATGTTAAATTAGCCTTTCGAAACTGCGAAGAGATTCTCATCAATACCTCTAAATGTGTGTGAAAATTTTCAGACACAATTACTACATCGTCCAAGTAACCAAAAACGCAATGTCGCAAGTCCGGCGGAATGATTTCGTCCATAAGCCTACACATCGTTTGGGGTGCGTTGCACAGCCCAAACGGCATTACCACAAACTGGTATAATGGCCGTCCGGGGACTGTGAAGGCTGTCAGTTGTTTTGAGTTTTCCGATAGGCCAATCTGCCAGAAAGCATCCTTTAAATCCAATTTGGAAATGATGTTAGCCTTTGGCAACCGAGAGAAAATGCCTTCAATATTGGGCAACGGATAAGCATCTTTCTTTGTCACCGAGTTCACTTTCCTAGCATCAAGGCAAAGCCTAATTTTATTAGGTTTCACCACGAGTCTCATAGGTGAACTCCATGACGAAGATGATGGTTCTATAACACCCAATTTTAACATACGATCAATTTCTTCGTACATTAATTTCTCCACCGCAGGAGAAACGGGGTAAAATCTCTGTTTTATTGGCGTCGCAGAACCAACATCGATTTCGTGTTTTATTAATTCTGTTCTACCCAATCCCTGGATCTCAGAATTGGGGAAAAGGTCGATTATAGTCTGCAGTTGCCGACGCTCAGAGTCAGAAAGAGGATATGAATCATCATTACTTGGTATTACGTCCATTGTTTGGTTACTCAAATTTGAGTCACCACATAAATTTGGATCTTTGGGGAAAATATCGGTATTAGACATGACCTCAGAAGATATTATATCGACAGAACCAACAACGTCAGGAATAAGTTTGAAAAGACGCCAAAAGTCGATTCCTAAAATCAGCTTTTGAGAAATAGTAGGAGAAAATAATGAATAATCTTATTGGCTTTATGTCATTTTTGAAATTAATATTAACATCAAGGCACCCAAACACTGTTTGTGTCTTGCCATCGGCAGTTTTAACGAATGACTTGATTTTTAAAAAGTTTGTGAATTTCGAAAAATCGAAAGTTGCTAAGTCTCCACCTATACAACTTACATTTGCACCGGTGTCGAGAAGGCCATACTCGGTAAAATCTAAAAAGGTAACCTTCGCATAATATCTTAAGTCTTTTGGATTCGAAATTATAGTCGATATCATAAGTTTTCCACGAATTCTTTTTCTTTTGTAAAAGTTTCTTAGGCGTGTCGTAGAGCGTTTTGGTCTTTTATCGGACATAGAGGAGATCATGGAGAGGTTAAATATTTGGTTTCTTTTATAAATATACTGTTCTAATCGTTTATGATACGGAAGTTTTGGATATATTATTTGTGTGACCCCGTCATTGATTATTTCTTTTGGTGGACTCTTAAGAATGGTTATTTTTGGGATGCCTTTTGAGCATTCCATATCTGTTTTAGGTGTAATGTCGTTAGTATTCGTATTTGATGTTTTATTAAGTAGAGTATCTTTGGAAGAAGAATCTGAATTGAGGCCTCCATTTAGATTGCGTCCTTCTGGGGGCCCATGGTTCTCAAGTTTTTTGACATATTCGTTTTTTTCGAGCTACACTTGGCACAATTTGGCCTATAAGTGTTTTTGGCACCACAGCCATAACAAAATATGGACCTGTCTTGAAAACAGTCTTGCCAATGGTGGCCAGTTTCATCGCAATTCCAACAATTATTATATTCTGTTTTCTGCATAGCCTCTACAAAATCGGTTGTTTCCTCAGATACTTTTGGAAACTCGTCATCTGTAGGATTAATCTCAGCAATATGTCTTCGCGGAATAGGATGTACATTCATATTTCGAGGTTGAAGGCTTTTTCTAACATATTCATCATTTAAGAAATTCTCTCGCATTTGTACTAGCCTTCGAAGGTGGGAAATTGAGTGAATAGGAACATAAAGCAATTCCTGGCGAATTTCTGGGCGTAGATTTCTCGCTAGGATTTCTATTAACTCGCCCTCTATCATAGGTGTAGGGAGCTTATCCATAATTGTGGTAATAGCTTCAAAGAAAGCGTCAAAAGTTTCATTACTTTTCTGCTTCCTATTTCTTAATTCATCTCTTATATCAAACGATGACTTGAATTCCCTGTACTGGAATCTAAGAGCATCACAAAAGTCCTTCCATACTATACTTGGGACTTGTTTATGGTACCGCCAGTACCAGTTCCTTGCTTTGCCCGTTAAAAGAATGTGTAAATTATTACATATGACTGAAAAGTCTCCACTAAAGGTGCTATTAGTAAGAGATTTTACACGATATATAAACTCCTCCACATTTAACCCTTCTGCGGATCCATCAAATTTTAAATTCCAATTTTGTATGATTGATGTAACTTTATCAACCGCCATATTACTACAATTTGAAGTTTGAAACGAGTTTGGGGACAAATGATTCATAGGAGGGTTAGCATTTATGGAATTTTGACGTGGATAATTAGTGTTAGTATTATCTGAATTACGACTATGACTTGGAAGATCGTTATTGGAATTGTTATTGTTGTTGCTGCTAACTGGTAACAAATTCATGTCTTGGAGGAGCCTTGACAGGTTTTCTCCAATCATTCTATTAATTACATTATAGTCGACTGTAGTTGTATTAGTTGGGGGTGGATTATTGATTGGTTGAACAGGTGAAACATCGCAATTGCCCTGGTTCAGATTTGGAGGATTTCGATTGGGAGTTATCAAAGCACTTTGTTGAGTGCTAGAATTCAGATTTTGCAAGGGATTTTGTGAATCGTTAAACAAATTGCGACAACTACTACGCGTATTATAATGTTTTGCCATCGCACCTCTACCTTTAGGTCGAGTAGGGTTTGTTGGTCTACTAACTTGACTTGTTCTAGGCAATATTACTAACTTTCGCAGGTCACTAAGCTGGCATGCTCTTTTGCAAACCGCACATTCTGCTGAAGTGGCTAAATAAGCTTCAATACAGGAGCTGTGAAAAGCATGAGAACACTCATGAATAATTAGACAATTGTCTCCTTCATTCATGGTGTCGTTACAGACATGGCATACTGAAGGTTCAATGCCATTCGGAGGCAATAGAGGTGGAGCTAAAGATTGAGATGGTGACTTATCAGAAGACATTTTGATGTAAATGGTTCACGCTAATTCCGAACAAAATGTACTCTGCGATAAAATAAATGTAATTTGAAGGCACTGTTCTTTAAAAATTGGATTATATAAATTCACCCACAATAGAAGAAAATTTATGGTATGTATGAAAAAGTATAAGTTGCTTAAGATAAAAAGATGTAACTGCTAACCATATAAATTAAATATACATTTTGTGTAACTTAAACGGTGGAAAGTATAAACGTATAGAAACTGATATTAAATAGCGTTACTTCAAATTTAAATTTTTAAAAAATTTTCGTTTTCTTGCTATATAATGAAACCCATTAAGGAAGGTAAACGTAGACAACTGAATGAATGGATAATGGAATAAAATGGTCTATGGAGCAACGCAAACGGTTTAAAAAAAACAATTTCCTATTATGCACACAATAAGTGAGCTCTGATTTGCAACTGCCAAATGGAGAATGGTCGATAAAATGCTGTTAGCTACATTAACGAAATCCTGGTAATCCATTTGTTGCTTAGACTAGGCACTGTTTAAAAACTGTTTAATCAAAACGCGATGCATTAACAAAGTAAGCGTTTCTTAAGGACTTGATTAGCATTCCACTGAAAATACTGACGAGGGTCAAACGGTCAGCTGTCACGGTCATTTCGTTCGCCATGATTCTGAAATTTCCTGTAAGCCGTTGCCAATTATTCAATGAAAAGCAATGCAAATGCAAAAGATGTTTACCAAATGAAATCTAAAATTTATAATAAAAAAACAAGAAATTAATATAGAGCCAGAAGAGCTTCATTCTTCGGGCCCCACGTTGGGCGCCAAATTATTTGTAATGTCCAAAACTGGATGTGGATGCAAGTTCGTATAAAATATTAAAGCATCATAGAGATTAGCAAGATGGAGGACTGCGGGAGCCTTTGTTACGCTAGCAACAGCCGGGTGGGGGGAGTTCGGTCCTTATCCCACTAAATCCTTTTTCCACTACATCTAATTATTTTAGACTCCCTATTTTTCTTTACTCTACAAAGGGCCATAATGACTAAAAAAAAATATCCCCGAGTTAGCCAACTGTAAAATGTAAAACAACAATAAAAGTATCCATTGAGTGTACACATATGAAATCACCCTCCATGTTGTTCAGGAGGGGCTACGCTTCATTACCCTCACCTACCTATGTCTGTATAGCGCAAATAATAATTTACAGACCCCTGACATATTGACTTACCTTACTTCTATGGTATCATCAGCAAGAAAACGGATTGAAAACCTTAGCCAATCATTTTAAAGATTTATAATTCAAATTATTCATTTCAATAAAAATAAACATCTAAAATACAGGTTTATATTCATAAATTCTACACACATTAATATATCAAACTGGGAATATAAAGCTTTGCTTAATTTCGTTAAATATAATGGGCCCTTAAGGGGTTAAAAGGTAATGAAAATAAGCTTTGTCTTGATCAAAGCAGAAAAATAAAAGTAATATGAAAACAAAAAAAATATGCATCTATCCAAAACAGAGAGAGCCCATATGCGAGTATAACATTTCATTTTAAATAGAATATATAGATAACATTAACATGTTAACGCATTAACAGAACTTCTTTAGAGAGCAGTTAGATAATGTTAAGTTTTCGCATATGGTCACTCATGAAATTTCGTTCTCTAAGAAGTACTAGGCAAGAAAGATAAAAAAGATGTTTTTGTTGTAGTTATGCACTTACCATCATTATACCGGGAACATGTAGAAGGCCTTCTGCACGACTCAAATGATGGACGCTGTTAATTAACAGAAGTTGAAATTATGTTTGTACCTCTCTTGCTTAGTCTCTTGACTGATAGGTTTCGGTGATGGAACTTATTATAAAATTGTCATTGACAAAATATCTATAATTATATAAATTAATCAATAATTGATTTCAAAGAAAAAAGCTAACTTTAATGATATTTTTAAATGCATGTGATACTTTTTACATCTTGGGTTATTGAGTTGTTGGACTTCTGTTCAAATCAGTGGCAATGTGATTGTGTCCCTGTTAATGATCATTCCAGCGGCTTAATGACGTGTGTGTGTATATTGTTGGTCACAATGTGGGATAGATGGCACAGACAGCTATGGTTGAAATTTGGATATCATTACGGGGCTGGAGCCTCAAGTTAGTTCATCCTCAAGCTTTTTTCACCAGATTATCCGAGAGTTTATTGTATTTTAAGGCTATTAAGTTAAAGTGGAAACACCTCGCCTGACTATAGGAATGAACGCTGATTTGAGCTAGTCAACGTTTCTCCTGGTATTCCACGTGAGTCTCAATTGGGGCAATATCGATGTTGGTGTATCGTGGCTAGCGTTTGGACTATTGAAACCGCGTACGAAACAGAAAGGTGGGGCGATGCCCCAACTTAGGAAAAGTTGTGTTTTATCGGCTGTCCGATGGACAGCACGTTATTGGTGGCTACCAAGTATTTGGTTAGCACAAAGTTGTTGTAGCTTTCTGGTGTAAGGTAGTTGTCGAACGTAAAACACTGACAGGTTATTTTCACTTTTTCCTGTAAAATTATAAACTGGTGCTCGAAACAAAATACTTTTTCCACAATTTTATTGCAACTCACAGTAATTTTCTTCGCTTGTTGAAGGATTTTGGGAACGTTGAGGATTATAATTATTAAAAACTTGGTGTGATCACTTCGAGAGTTGAAATCAAAAAGGAAGATGTGAAGTTGGTTTTTCAATATCAAACTTAAGTCCGACAAGCAAGATTAATGTCAAATTGCTATAACTCGTATGTTGCCACATTGGTAGTAGATGTGTATTGTCAAAAAAAATACATTTTTTTTGTGCCAATAATATTAATTATACTGTTCGGCCGTTCATTAAAAAAATGCATATAATAAATGAAATAGTTTTCATACATTTAAATGTTTTTAAAATATCCTAAATCGCGTATAATATTAATTACTTTATATATGTACTTTTTCCCGTACAGAAATATATTTCATATGTGCGCTAGTAGGGACGCAAACCTAGATTCACCAATTATTGACATCTAATTAGTAATGAGATTGGGATTAGTTTTACCATATGATTTATTCCTTTCATTCATTTTCGCATCTTGTCATAATAATTGATATAATTATCTGTTTTGTTTTTATTCAAGTAGCAGAACATTAAAGTATTATCAAATTACAAAAATGTTTTTAAAAGTATCGAAATGATATTGGAAGTTGAATAAAATTATATTATTGTATGTGCAAAATGTGAATTACCTATATGTATTGAAGTTTTCCAAAATAAAGATATTTGTTTGTGTCTCACACCAAAGAAAAGTGTTTTTCTTTATGTACCAGACAATCTTCTCGCAATAAGTAAATCAATTATACTTTGATTGATCAAAAAGGAGCTGAGTTACCTGTGGTTCAATGGGGCAAGATTATAATTTAAGTTGCTGAGTAATTGCAATAGAAGGTTCCGAGGGGCTGCGGACTTTCATCAAAAGGTCCATGTTAAATATTTGATGTCAGACGCCCATTACAACACTAGATTTTGAATGGACACATAAATTCTTAACTGTGCCTTAGCACTGGAATTGAGATGCTGCATGTTCTATGAAAGAAATATTAAATTGATTGTTTTCGATTTTCATTCGTTGCTTGGTAGTTGTATGGAATATCAGATTTTGTCAAGAGAGTTTTATTGAAATGTATGACTTCGTAGTCTAAGATTAACTTAGTTGGAAAAGTGAAAAACAAAGTTTTGTAAAAACATATAAATTGAGATAAATCAATTGATATCTGGTATTTGTTGACATTTGCCGACATTATTTAAGCATGTAACTTTAAACCGTATGAACTTTTTTATTATATAGAAAAGTTTTTGGCTTTATTGTTTACTATACCACAAGTGGAAAAGCGACAGTTTATCCACTGTAATAAGTTGATCAGCTAGTATTAATACATTTGGTATATATTAAATGTGTTCAACCTGGGTTCAATTCAATTCATAGCCTGCCAGATTTCATTGATTGGCGGCCTCCTCGATGTAATCGACAGCAATTTCTGAGTAGTCGAGTCAATCGGTATGCTCAGTAAAAGGTTTTCTAATAGTTGACGTTTGGATTCATCGTTTAGTTTTAGGTCCTGTTGTGTGAGTCAGAAAATAGAAGGGTGTTAACCATTCAAGAGCACTAAGCTCATATTCGTGGGTTGTAAAGGATAATTGATTTTTATAGGCTGAGATTTTAAGTTATCAAAAATATATTAAATTGTCTTAATGTCGTGCCTTAAGAGGTTATTAAAAACGCTCTCACTTGGTATAATTTAACCCAAAGAAATTACGAAAAATCTCCCATAATTGAATCTTTGGAATCGTTAAATCTATTGTATACTCATAAATACTTTAATGTTAATGACTGATAAAGATTTATTGTCCAGCAAATACATTTATGTTTGTTTTGTGGATGCCTATCATTTATAATGCCTTCGTCCCCCACTCCAACATATATTATGCCTTCAATATATGCTACTACATGATATCATTAATATAGCCCTAAACTATGCTACATTTAATTAAACAAAATTGTCACTGTTGACATGTTTATCAAAGATAAATTTCAATTAGAAACTCCAAAATGTAGTCTAGAGAAAATTGATTAATTATTGCCCCCACACAAATCTTTGGCTAATGAATGATGATGAATAGATTATCATGGTAAGCTATAAATACACAATAAAATATATTGGATTTGATGTGTAAAGGACGATAACATATTCATTTTCCAGTGCCAATCAAAATATGATTTTATGGTTTGCCGAACAGCTTTGGGTATTATTATGACATAAGTTGTTAGAAAATAAAGCATACTTCAGGGTGCTGGTAAAGAAAAATATATTAAAGTTGTTAGAAATCGTAGCATACTTTAGGGTGGAGCAAATTTATTGTAATAATAATCAAAACATCCCATGATCTCCGTGGGAAATTTTGAAAATTGTGAAAAGATAAAAAATTAAGGTACTAAGTCACTCAAATACATGGACTTCTTCTATCTCATTTACGGAATACAAAGGAAACATAAGTTTTTGATTGGTAAACTGTCGCCTTGAAAATGATTTCTGCCTAACATATATTAAAATATATCTAATTTTTTTACTGACTATATTTAAAGATTTACCCTATCGCTGAAATTGAAATAAAACCAAAAAAATACTATAACATATGAAGACTTCATAAAGTGCATCAACTACCTTGAAAATCAATTTTGTAAGAAATAGAACAGTTAGTAACTAAAAATATCATAAAATAATGTAAATAAAGAGAAATTAAAAAATTTAATATATACTGGAATCTTATGCACCCCTAAAGTATAATATATCCTATTTTATACATTCCGATTTGTCTCAGTTTCATTTTGTACATGAAAACAATCAATGAACTGAAAATAAATATTTCATATCCTAAAGCTTTCACAAAGTATTGCATACTTCGGGGAGATAATGAAACAATAACGCTGCAGGTTTTTCCATTTACTTGTAAAACTACCTCAGCAGTGGAAAAGTTTACAAGAAATAATATTGTTGCATACTTCAGGGCTAAATAATTGATTACATCGAAAGATCGCAATTTTTTTAAAACAATTTAATTAAAAAGTGTTGCATGCCAATGGGCTCTTGTAAGATAAAAATAATACTGCACACCATTGGGGGTACTGTTGGTGCTTGAACAAATCCATTGGATGTATGAATTGGATTATTGAAAAATACACAGAATAACTAGCTTGGTCAATAATTAAGACAGATTAAAGTAGTACTAAGTTTTTACAACAGAAGTTTTCGATGCTAATTTAAAAAAAATATATATATAAAAAACGACAAAAAGGATCTTAGGAGAATGGGGATATCCTGGGCACGATTTGATTAAAAATGTTTAAAATTATATGTAAAAGTTGAACACAGACAACAACTCTGAAAAGGACGAAAATTATGTTTTAACCATTCGCAATTTTAACAGTTTTTCTTATGAAAATAGAGACCGATATACATTTATAAGTAATTTTAAATAAGAAATTACACAGTTGTTGTAATTTTGTGGAATTTCCTTATAAATAGACTAAAAGAACATCTAGAGATCGTAGGTAGTGTTTGACGAGTCCAAGTAACATACAAAAGGCCTTATATCTTACATCTTAAAAGGACGAAAAGGATGTTTTATACATTTCAACTATAACAGTTTTTCTTTTGAAAAGAAAAGACTGAATATGGCAGCAGTTCAATAATATGCGATTTAAATCAAGAAATTACAATGTTTGTGCACTTTTGAGAAATTACCTCCTAAAAGGGCTAAAAGGATATGTGAAGTCAAAATGTTAGGCTAGTTGTAATAACATTCAAAGGGCCTAACATTTGTACAATATTTTTACCCAAAGCTATTACAATCGATGGTTTTTTGGTTATTCTCAGATAAGGACGAATTAAAACACTTCTTCTTTTAAAAATAAAGATATGAGATAACTGTACTACTTTGAAATGTATATTTAAAAAAAATAAATTACAATGTTGATGCAGTTTTGTGGAATTTTCTTATTAAAAGACTAACAAGACATGTTGAGATTGTAGGTAAAGTATTTGACAAGCTCAAGTAACATACAAAAGGCTTTACATTTGTGTAATATTTTTAACCAAGACTTAACAAATTTATGAATTTTAAGTTTTTCCCTGAAAAGGATGAAAAGGGTGTTTTATATTTTGCAATAATAACAGTTTTTTTGAAAAAGAGAGAAGGTGCTATAAATATATTCATACACAATTTAATGTAAAAATTCAAATTTAGGTAACTTTTGTGGAAACACTCTATAATAGGACTAAAAGGACATGATAATTTTGCAGTAAAGTGTTTGCCAAACCCTAAAATCATACATTATTTTGATCCGACATTATTTTACATTATTTTGATCAGAACCTATCTAATTAAGTACATTTATTAATATTTTCAGAAAAAGGACGAGAAGGATGTTTGAAATTTTCCAATTTTAGAAGTTTTACTTGTGAAAATTAAAACAGAAGATAACATCAGTTGGTTTATACGCAATTTAGAGTTTAAATTAAAATGACGGTAACTTTTGTGGAATTATCGTATAAAATAACTAAAAGGACATGTGGAGATTGCAGGTTGAGTTTTGGCAAACACTAGCAGCATTGATGGGACCTAAAATTTCTACAATATTTTGATGCAAACCTAGCCAATTAAGTTGATTTTTTGGTTATTTTTAGAAAAGGGACAAAAAGGTTCTTTTTAAAATTTGCAAATTTATAATTTTCTTTTGAAAAAAGTGATAGATGACAACAAGGCATTTATACGTAATTTAATGTAAAAATTAAAAATGTCACTTTTGTGAAATTATCGTATAAAATAACTAAAAGGACATGTGGAAATTGCAGGTTAAGTGTTGACAAACACATGCAGCAGCCGTGGGACCTACAACTTCTAAAATATTTTGATGCAAACCCATCTAATAAAGTAGATTTGTTGATTATTTTTAGAAAAAGGACGAAAAGGATCTTTTTAAATTTAGCAATTTTTACAGTTTTTCTTTTGAAAATAATGGTAGAAGATGACAGCAAGGCATTTATACGCAATGTAATATAAAAAATAATATGTAGGTCACTTTTATAGTACTATCTTATAAAAGGACATGTGGAGATTGCAGATGAAAGGTTGACAAACACATGCAGCAGCCATGGGACCTACAATTTCTACAATATTTTGATGCAAACCCATCTAATTAAGTAGATTTGTTGATTATTGTTAGAAAAAGGACGAAAGGCATCTTTGGAATTTTAACAGTTTTTCTTTGGAAAATAATGATAGAAGATGATAACAAGGCATATATAAAATTATAAATTAAAAAAGACTATTAAAATTGGAAATAATTTCTCTTTCGACTCTTCGTAATAGTAGCAGCGCTTGGAATTTTGTAGAAATTTTACTCAAAAATGGACGAAAATGAAATGAAATGATGGATGTTATGGAGTATCAGCAAAGCATTTATGCATCACTTTTGGTTTTTTTAGAACACATAAAAAAAATTGTTGCATGGTTTAGGGAGCATTATATTATTAATTATTTAAAAGGCTACAGTGATACAATCGTCTTTAAAAACTTGGTTATGACAATATTTTGATCCGAAACAATCAAGTGAGCTTTTTCCAATAATATTTTTTTAAAAAAGGATAAAGAGGATCTTCAGAAATATGGCAATGAAGGACTGTGGGGGTACGTGAAATGTATAAGTACATCGTTGTTAGTTAAAAATGAATTTTTTCAGTGCAAGAATAAATTATCCGTTTCTGGCATTTAGTTCTTGTTGAAGGTCTTCGGACTGAGAGCAGAAGAGAGCAAAGGAGAGCATAAAATATAAATCAGTAATGCAATGCTGTAGAAATTGTATAGCATGCTTTAGGAAGCTTGGTATGATAGGAAACAGTGAATAAACAGTTATAAACTTGTTTATACAAATTTAAATTACTGTATTTTCAAATTAGTTTATATTATTTTCCATGTCCATTTCAATTTCCTGTTCTCTACTATGTCTCTACCATTTTAGGGACTCTTTCAATTCAATTTAAAAAATTATTCGTTATCATTTGATTTTGCGCTTGGCATTTTATTACTACAATCGTTAGCACTTTCGATAACACTTTATTTTATGCATTTTTGTTACATACATGGAAAAATTCATTACTCAAATTTGTTCGCCTCACATTTATTTGCTTTTCTTGTGCACACTCTGACAAAACAAACTTTCCTATGCACCCTTGCCATTCTGTGTGTTGGTGTATGTGAGGAAGCTTTGTTCTATT
This sequence comes from Muscina levida, assembly GCA_964034835.1. Taxonomy (NCBI): domain Eukaryota; kingdom Metazoa; phylum Arthropoda; class Insecta; order Diptera; family Muscidae; genus Muscina; species Muscina levida. Next base: position 24,810 of record CAXIUB010000104.1, on the reverse strand, counting down.
GCTGATATCTTAGAGAATGTAATTTATTTTATTTTCTTTATTTTTTTGGATTATTTATTTGATGCTAGGGTACAATTTCGTATTTCTGTAAATAACATTTGGGCATTTTAATTTCGTATTTATCCCCAAGATTTATTAGACAATATACAGGCACACAGAGCAATTGCAGGAAGCAACTGATAACGACACAATTGTGAATTATAGGAAATGCTGCCAGGAAGGGGGTAAGCCTAACAAAAGAAAGGACACAAATAACATGCAAATATTTTGCCTTTTTGTATTAGCTGGCAAATTTAGCCCACGGAATGTACTTAAGTTTATAACTTGTATATAATCCTATTAATATTATAAATGTGAATGTCTGTCTGTTTGTTTGTTTGTTTGTTTGTATGTTTGTTGCTCAATCACGCCTAAACGGCTGAACCGATTTCAATAAAATTTGGAAGGCAGTTAGTGTACTATATGGAAATTACTATAGGCTATATATTTCTTAATTTTTGTCCCTATGGGCGGAGTGGGCGTGGCAAAACTTTTTTTTGAGCTAGGGAGATAAAATTTGATACATGGATAGTATTTGGCAACACAAATATGAATATGCAGTCGAAATTTTAATTTCGGACCAAACGGGCGCAGTGGGCGTGGCAAAACTTTTTTTTCGAGCTAGGGAGATAAAATTTGATACACAGATAGTACTCGGCAACACGAACATCAATATGCAGACGAAATTTTAATTTTAGACCAGTGGGCGAACGGGGTGTGGTAAAACATATTTTTCAAGCTAGGGAGATAAAATTTGATACACAAATAGTACTCGACAACACAAATATGAATATGCAGACGACATTTTAATTTTGGCCCAATGGGCGGAGTGGGCGTGGCAAAACTGTTTTTTAGAGCTAAAGAGATACAATTTGATACCCAGATAGTACTACACAACACAAATATGAATATGCAGACGAAATTTTAGTTTTTAACCCAATGGGCGCAGTGGGCGTAGCAAAATTTTTTTAGAGCCAGAGAGACACAATTTGATACCCAAATAGTACTCGACAACGCGATATGAATATGCAGACGAAATTTTAATTTTTGACCTAATGGGCGGAGTGGGCGTGGCAAAATTGTTTTTAGAGCTAGAGAGATACCAATTTGATACCCAGATAGTACTCGACAACACAAATATGAATATGCAGACGAAATTTTAATTGTTTATCAGTTGGCGGAGTAGGCGTGGCAATACTTTTAATTTTGGACCCAATTGGCGTTTTGGCGTGAATAAACATTTTTTTAGATCTAGAGATAGTACTCGACAACAAAAATATTAATATGCAGACGAAATTTTATTTTTGGATCCAGTGGGCATATTGGGGTTGACAAAACTTTTTTAGGGCTAGAGAGATACAATTTGATACCCAGATAGAACTAGACAACACGAATATTAATATGCAGTCGAAATTTTAATTGTTGGCCCAATGGGCGGAGTGGCCGTGGCAAAACTTTTAGAGCTAATGAAAAAATTATGTTACCAGATAGTACTCGACAACACAAATAGGAATATGCAGACGAATTTTAGTTTTGGACCCTATAGGCACATTGGTTATGGCAAAACTTTATGATATATACAATATGATACATACATACAATATGATATGATATGACAACAAAAGTATGCATATGCAAACAAAATTCTAATTTTCGATCAATGGGCGGATTTAACGTATAACCCTAGAGGGAAATTTTCAGTATTTTTAATCAGTGGGTGGAGGGCGTGGCAAAACTGTATTTTAGCTCCAAAAAGATAATATTTGATACATATAGTATTTGGTACTATAATTACAAATTTTCGGCGGAAATTTTATTTGTATTTTAGCCCTCGAGAGAAGCAATACATTAAATTGATAATACTATGCGCAACAATTACAAAAGTTCAATCAGTGGGCGGATGGTCATAGTGAGATATATATAACATTCGACACAGTAAAACGTTGTTGAATGAACTGGTTTGGGAGTTACTTTGGGTAATGAATTGTTTACCGAGGGCATAAGATCAACGCTTACAATTAAGACAAATAAGAAAGCAAGCCAAACATATTACTATCGAGTTAATGAAACGTTGCCAAAGTATGTTTTAAAGTGGCATATGCACAGCTTTTATAACTGTGAGTGAATTTTAATTGATATTTGTGTATTATATTAAGTTAATTTTGTAATATCAGTCAATTATGCAATAGCGAAGCATTGCCGGGTCCACTAGTGCAATATAAAGAGTAAAGGACCTCTTGAACTCATGCGTGTTTACCGCAGGAAAAGTATAGTGGGAGACATGATTTGTTTAGCATCAACCTCGATTATTTATGTATATTATTTGATTTATTTATAAAACCACAACAAAAATATGTTGGGGTAAAAATAACTACACCTTCTGGAATATTGTTAACCTCTAACACGTTTTGCTGGCAAATGAGCACTGTGTAATAAAGCCTTAAGATATGCTACCTAATGCAGTGCTTTTCTTACCTATAACTCATGAAAGTACGTGAGCTTACTACATGGGTTTGTCGTTGCCGGTTTGAGGCATGTTACTACTTATATACATTTTTCATGAAATGGAATTGAAAAATTACAAATATTATGAATTTTATCATGTGTATGATTTAGAAATTACTCTGCATAATAATGCGCCAGCACCAGCAGCTGTGGCAACATTTCACATACGCAGGCAACTCGTCATACGATTATTACGTACGCCATAACCTGGGTGAAATTTCATTTATCAGTTAATGTTCCGCCAGCACACTCACACACGAATTACTAATGTATGTCCACCCACACCTGCTTGCTAGCTCCACACATATGAGATTCATCAATGTGTGCATGTGTTTGTGTTTACAAAGCACCGCAACGAAGAAAAGGGATCATAATAAATAACTAGTGAAATGGAGAAAACTAAACTAAAAACGCTACTCAACTCATAAATTATTCATTGCACATGTTGAAACTAAATTCAAACCAATGACTATATAAATTCATTTGCTGTTCTAATATATTTATACACTGCCAAAGACTAAAAAGATACATAGATATTATTATAATATTTATTATGAAACATTTCCACACGTTCGTGTCTATTCTACATTCATTAATATGTGAATGCTAAGGATTCAAAATCCTTCAACTTTGCTAAGATGATATATCACTAGTGGGGCAGAGGAATATATATGGGCTGGTATTATTTTTTATACTCTGCAGTTTGTTTGTGAAAGGTGTTGTTTCTTTTGTATTCGAAATCACGTAGCAATCATTTCTGCAGTAGATCTTCTAACCATTTTCCTGAAATATTTTACCTTTTTCTTCTGGTTATTAATTGCGTATTTGAAATGCTTAAGAGAGAGATTGATGCATATTTAACAGCCTAAAAGTGGGAAATGTTTTCATAATGTGGAAGTAGCACAAAATATTTAATGAATTTTAATGGGAAGCACAAGTTATTTAAAGTGATAAGACTACGGGTCATATAGATTAGATTGAAAGTAGGCAATATGTATTTGGAATACAAAAGCCTGGTAATATGCTGTAGTTTAGGGGTGTTAAAGGCTTCACTTGTGTACTGTGAGCAGCAGTCGTTATTTTGTGGAAGGAATGAGTTGGAAGGAATAGTTGTCAGCCTCAAAGTAGGCAATATGTACTAGGAATGTGAAAGCCTAGAAATATTCTTTCTTATAATACATTTTCAAAAAAATTTTTGAGGTATTTGATTTTTTTTGATCGTTTGCATATGATCGTAGATTTCAGCTGTAATTAACATCATCATTATTTTGCGAATAACTGTAACATTACTGTCTTTATTTTGAGGGCTTTTCGAGTAGTTCACTACTCTCATATCTAGTAAAGTTTTTTCAAACCATATAGTGGGAATAAATCCCTAAGAAATACTGAACTTTTTTTTTTTTTGTTATGGAAATCAAAGCTTATTTTTAGTTTGAAGAAAGTGTAGCCTACTTTAAAACAGACCGGAACGGAAATTATAAGAATATTGGTCATAGTAATCAGCCTCAAAGTAGGCAATATGTATTTCGAAGCCTTAACATATGCTTCCGTTGGAAAAAGGTTTTTTCAAAAACAAATTCACTGTACTGTAAGCATGAGCGACAGGGGTACGACGGTTAGCATGTATGATTAATGTCCATATGACCCTGAATTTTGGCGTGGATGTCATAATCTTCATGTTCCGAGCGACGAATACCCCACTGCGCTATTAAAGTTTTCTCAAACTGTTTAGTGATTCGAAATATTTAAAATTGTAAGAATGAAGACCATCGTTTTTAGCCTCAAAGTAGGCAATTTGTATTTCTAATATAAGAGCCTGTAGATAGGCTATAATATTTCTCAATTTTGTTCCGTGAGAATTTTAAATTTGACATAATAAGAATTCGTGTCATATTATTAAGCCTCAGAATAGGTAAAAGCCTGGCTATATGCTATAGTTTGGAGGAGGTTTTCATAAAAACTTCACATATTGTTTTGTGAGAGGCAAGGACATGGTGGTTAGCATATGATTGTGGATTTTACTCAAATATAATCAACTACATCTTACAAGCGGCCCATATCAAATGTATATCGAAGACTCTACGAGACTCGAACAATCGTTAAATTTATTTAGGTTTTATCAAACCGTTCAGTGAAATACTGAAGCTTGTAATTGTTATTATGAAAAACTAAACTAAACTTATAGATGACACGAATGTGTTATATGAAATGCTAAGAATAGTATTTAACATCAAGTGGGCAATATGTATTTCTAATACATAAGCCTTGAGATAGGCTATAGTATAAAGGTGGTTTTATGTAAAAACATCCCTTTTTTTGTTCCTTGAGTGGCACGGACCTGGTGGTTATAGCTGACAGGAGTGTGTTATTTCAAGTTACGGGTAATAGTATTTGTCCTTAAAATAGGTAATATGTATTTATGATACCAAAGCCAGGCTATAGTTTCAACGTGGTTTTATATACATATGCACTGCACTTATTGTTCCGTGAACGGCAGGAAAATTGTGGTTGTCTTATGAAATTGCTGTGCATATGATGGTGGATTGCAGCTTATTAACAACGCTCTAAATTTCCCAGCGGCAATTACCTCTATATGTATCGAAAGCTTTTCGAGTAGTCGAGCAATCCGAATATATGCCAAAGTTTTCTTAAACAGTTCAGTTAATCTTAAAATATGAAATCGCTGAGTCGATAATGTCATTTATCATATTCTTCAATAGAAAATTTAAATAGGTTTTGTATTAATTTAAAATTTGTAGCATGTTTTTAGGATAATTTATTCGAAGAAACCATTGCCTACTGGTAACTATAACAAATTAAACACAATTTGTGTAAAATTAAACTGTGTATTTCTCAGTTCCAGGAAATTTATAAAAACTTAATCATTCTGCAATCTAATATGTGCTTTCTAACAATAATTAATTACAAGCTAGATATTTATCTTAAGTTGGTTGAAGGAACATTTCAAAGAGTCAAATTAAAAAATCTATGCATGAAAATAGAATTTGAAACAGTAATATACATATGTCCTTTCTCCATCATCCATCTAATTAGATCTTTAGAAAATAATCACTGCTACTTATTATATTATGGTCTATATTATTCACTTTGTCCCCAACCTATATCAATTCCGATATGTACCGTATGTATAGTAACTTCTGGAAATATTATTCATTATTTAGCTTAATTTCTTACTACATATTAATAAAATAGCAATATCATGTCCTGCCTGCCTATAGGCGCCTTCAAATTAAACAATACACTGCCTACTTTGAGGCTCCTAACTATTGATTTTTCTCTATTTTTTCCCACAAATTTGCCACTTGTTTTTGTTCATCACACTAACCTACAAATTTTTTATAACTATGTCAAGATAACAACCATATAGACACCATAACTATGCATCACTTTTGTATGTAATTAGATGTCTGAGTAGCTAAACAATTCTCTTTGTGTAAAACAATACACCCACCTCCTTAAATTTGTATAAATAATAGGAAATGTAATAGATATGTATGTGCCCCAGGACCTTGGGCACAACCACGCTGGCTTTGAGCGTCGACATTGAATTAATGTTTTCATTTCCATTTCCAATTGTAATTTGTAACTATTCGTGCTTAAAGTTTACGCATATCTGTTTCATTTACTTTTGTTAATTATGGTCTAGGACTAACGTACTAGTAGCCCTTACCGCCCATTTTGTCACCATTGCCTAGGGCACAGGATATCAATAGCTGTGTTACGTTCCGCAGGTGCGTTTGTTTGGCTGGATATCGAATTTTCTGGCAGTGGGCATTCAAAAGACGATCATCGCTTGATTGCTCAGACAAAAGTAATACAAGTTCTCTGTGATGTATGTAATGTTGACATGAGCATTTTTTTCAAGCCTCATTAGTTAAAGATACAACAGAAACCCTCCACAATACAATTGCTACGCATCACAACGCCTCGTTTCATTACATGCCTTAGTTTCCGTTTCCTCTTGATGGCAAATGACGTTAAGAACCAGCATAACAACAACAACAACGTCAGCAGCTACAGTAAAAGTCTCAGTAAATTGTATAAAGTTATGTGGCAAATGTTACCAACTATTATTATCACAGACGTGTAATAAATACGTTATTTTGTTTATATTGCTTAACTTTGTCTTAAGCACATGAAGAAACGGGGCAGAGATGTTTGAAAAGAAAATGAGCGTGGATATGTGATACATAGAACGTGCTTAGCCCCCCGTAGTATTTTGGTTACAAATATTATATTATCATTTATATTTGTGGTTTTATTGTGGCTGTGTACTTGGCGTTAGCAGAAAGTTTTTGCCAACAGGGAATTTAATTGAATATTCACATACAAATGTTCGAATGTTGGAAATGTAATTGAGGGCCTTAAAGAGTAGAAAGAGAAATGAAAGTGATTCAATTATGTTTACAGTTTAATAAATATATAATATATATTTTTGAAGGCAGTGAGAGAATTTAAAGCAATCATATATAGGTATTATGGGATTACTTAGAGCCACCAGCAATATGTTCTAATCGCAGACGAAGAGTGAGAAATTTTAACAAAAATAAAAGCAATCACTTGAAAGTATTATGAGCTTACATAGAGTTACCAGCAAGATATTCTAATAGATGAAATTTCAACAAAAAAAAAAACGATATTTGCATTATTGTTTTAAACAAGGTTCTAATCCTTTTTTCTATAGATATATATAAGGCAAAGGAAGGCAAGCGAAGTATTGTCATTGTAATTCTACCATGACAGATTGATTTTATATAATTGTGTGAAATTAGATAATAACTCTAATCTAATCTGGATCTATTTTGATTCGAAATTTGTCATAGGTTATTAGGAAATTAGATCTTATAAAATATTATTTGTAACATTCTAATTGATGTTATTTTATTTGTACAGATCTAATTATATCTGGAATTTTATAGTGTAATTGTACCTCGACAGATCCGAAAATTGGTTTTTGAAAATTGGGTCAAATTAAATCAGTACTTATCTAATTGTATGCAATTTGTTTTAAAATGACAGTTTTGTATCCAATTATATCTGTTATGTATTCTAAGTTACTATTGGATCGCATTATGTCTATACAGATCAAATTATATCTGACATTTGTAATTGCATAAAATTGGATCCGATGTCAGCTAGAACATCGCCTTATATAAAAAGCATGTGAATACAATAATATAAGATTAAAGCATTGCTACTGACTACTTTGTTATAATGTTTGATAATATAAGGGACAACTCTATGATAAGAATAGATCTACTTGGATACAATTATACCAGCACAGATCTAATATAATCCAGTTAGATTTAATTGGATCAAAATTTTTTACACGGCTAAGGTGTTAAGTTTATGTAAATTTAACTTAATATGCTTGTGCAGCCATGTATTTATCTTACGTATAGAAAGACTAATATTTTGAACGAGTAGTTTGTTCTGAAAACTTTTGTTAAAATTTTCGTTCGTATGTAATCAGTTTTGTTTGGATTTGATGCAAATCATCGCTGTCAACAAAGTTTGGTGCTTTTTGTTTATTTAAGAGTAAAACATATAAATTGTTGTCATTAACAATTAACCTATAACATAAAACCTGGTAGTAGGTAGCTCAGGCTACTACCGAAGTCAGCAGATGGCGAATGGCTGCAACAAATAAGCAGCCCACGACCAAGAGCGATAACCTTTAACCTTTAACCTTTAACCTTTATCCTTTAACCTTTAACCTTTAACCTTTAACCTTTAACCTTTAACCTTTAACCTTTAACCTTTAACCTTTAACCTTTAACCTTTAACCTTTAACCTTTAACCTTTAACCTTTAACCTTTAACCTTTAACCTTTAACCTTTAACATTTAACATTTAACCTTTAACCTTTAACTTTTAACCTTTAACTTTTAACCTTTAACATTTAACCCTTAACCTTTAACTTTTAACATTTAACATTTAACCCTTAACCTATAACTTTTAACCTTTAACCTTTAACCTTTAACATTTAACCTTTAACCTTTAACCTTTAACCTTTAACTTTTAACCTTTAACATTTAACCTTTAACGTTTAACCTTTAACCTATAACATTTACCCATTACCTATTACCTATTACCTATTACCTATTACCTATTACCTATTACCTATTACCTATTACCTATTACCTATTACCTATTACCTATTACCTATTACCTATTACCTATTACCTATTACCTATTACCTATTACCTATTACCTATTACCTATTACCTATTACCTATTACCTATTACCTATTACCTATTACCTATTACCTATTACCTATTACCTATTACCTATTACCTATTACCTATTACCTATTACCTATTACCTATTACCTATTACCTATTACCTATTACCTATTACCTATTACCTATTACCTATTACCTATTACCTATTACCTATTACCTATTACCTATTACCTATTACCTATTACCTATTACCTATTACCTATTACCTATTACCTATTACCTATTACCTATTACCTATTACCTATTACCTATTACCTATTACCTATTACCTATTACCTATTACCTATTACCTATTACCTATTACCTATTACCTATTACCTATTACCTATTACCTATTACCTATTACCTATTACCTATTACCTATTACCTATTACCTATTACCTATTACCTATTACCTATTACCTATTACCTATTACCTATTACCTATTACCTATTACCTATTACCTATTACCTATTACCTATTACCTATTACCTATTACCTATTACCTATTACCTATTACCTATTACCTATTACCTATTACCTATTACCTATTACCTATTACCTATTACCTATTACCTATTACCTATTACCTATTACCTATTACCTATTACCTATTACCTATTACCTATTACCTATTACCTATTACCTATTACCTATTACCTATTACCTATTACCTATTACCTATTACCTATTACCTATTACCTATTACCTATTACCTATTACCTATTACCTATTACCTATTACCTATTACCTATTACCTATTACCTATTACCTATTACCTATTACCTATTACCTATTACCTATTACCTATTACCTATTACCTATTACCTATTACCTATTACCTATTACCTATTACCTATTACCTATTACCTATTACCTATTACCTATTACCTATTACCTATTACCTATTACCTATTACCTATTACCTATTACCTATTACCTATTACCTATTACCTATTACCTATTACCTATTACCTATTACCTATTACCTATTACCTATTACCTATTACCTATTACCTATTACCTATTACCTATTACCTATTACCTATTACCTATTACCTATTACCTATTACCTATTACCTATTACCGATTACCTATTACCTATAACCTCTGACTTTAAGCATAACCTTCTACTTTACGCATGTCACACATCAATAAGGGGACAGTTAGCGACTGAGGTCAATCGACGTATGACGTCAAACCAGTGGTGGGTACAAGTGAATTGGAGTGTTGCCCCAAAGTCCCTAACAGCGTATTCGATATTCCTCTGAAGTGGTTAACGCCATTCTTCACACCCAGTCCCTCACCACGTCTTCGATGTTTTTCTGAAGTATGTCAGTGTTCAGTTGAGTCGTCCTCGGAGTCTGCTCTAATCTGGAGGGCTTCCGCTAGTCTTTGGACATTGTCTTCTATTCTTCAAACGGAGTCTTCTCTATTCATCAGGCGGTTCCCCACCCGTATCTTCCTATGATGTGCTTCGTCATGTCTTTAAACGATGTTGTCGTTGTCTTTTCATCTAATCTTCACGAATGTTCGTACCGTTTCCTCGTTTTCCTTCAGACGACTGTTACGTCAGCAGATCTTCTGCCCATTGTTAAAACATAATTTATGATAAAAATTAATATAAATTGCAAACAATTTTCATATAGGAATGTTATGTTCCGGACACATTTCAAATCACTTTACAAATTTTACACTTACACGGAAATATTTTTATATATACATATTAAGCAGTTGTTTTAAATCAATGACTAATACCCCTATATGTATGCCACCGCATTTATACCCCTATAAGTAGGCAACAGTGTATATAGTTTTTTTTAGCTTCCTTTGCCACTTATAATAACTTTATCCATTAATATGTTTTATTTTTCTGTTAAAGCACTTATATCCCTTTCCTATACCTAACTGGCTTAACAAAAAGCTTTCTGCTTATTTGTGCTCTCTAACCATAATCACCTGACACTTGCCGTTATTGCTGTTGTTGTTGTTATTTAATAAGAATTATAATAACATTATTGTGGTTTTATCCTTAGGGGGATTTAAAGCAGACAAACAAATATAAATTATCGACACCTACTGGCAAGGACATTAATATTCTTACGTGCACACACATACAAATACACTAAGGCTCAGGCACAGCCATCAAGTCATTACTCTATGTCATAAATACCTAACATTATCAATGTTATTGTCGTAATAAAAAAAATATTAACGAAAAACTTCTTTATCTTGCAATGCGAATAATTATCATGTCGTTGTTAACGTAATAATGCAAGATAATAACAATATTGAAATAAATGGTAGCCCACAATTTTCGTTATCATTAATATTGTTGGCTAAAGCAGCTCTAATCTATACAATATAACATAATATAATGTGTCATTGACGGTCCTCTCTCGGTCCTCTAGTATATCCTTTATCCTTGTTTAAGGCTAAGTTAATTTAATAACACAGCACAAAAACACTAAAATTATATGGCCAAGTTATGGCTAATAAAACACACAGCACAACTTTGCCGACAAAGGGTATGAAAGGCTAATAAAACAGCATACAACAAACAGAGAAAAATCAACGCACATCCCTCCATGTTACAAAACAGTAAACATTTACTGCCTTCTGAATTTCTGCACAAAATATTTTAAGTGATTTTATTATCACGCTTTATAACAGCTTAAGCCTCTTAGCCCTAAAAATCAAAAAATATATTATTCAATAACACATAAAGCATAAAACGTTTCGTTTTTACTCACTTTAATAAAAACAACCTGCCAACAGTGTTAAACTTCAACCGAATTTCATTAAAAATTCTTTACTTCTGCCCAAGACTCTCTCTGTAAATGTCTTGTCTTCTCTTGCAATTGCTTAACTTTATTTCTGTGTCGCCATTTTCATATTACTTTATACTTTATCTTCGTTAACATTTCAGGGTCTTCTCGCAGTCTTGGCAACAATCCTTTGATTGCATTTCATCCAAAATCCAGTCCAGCTCTCTTCACCAGCATCCTTTTCCTATACTCTTTTGCACTTTGTAGCTTTTGCGACAGACTTTTATATTTCCGCTTATCATTTATCATGATACTTTATGTTTCCTGCATGGTTCTTTAATACTTTTTGCAGCTTGTGCTGCTCTTGTTGACTCTTTGTTTTAACCAACCACAGTGAGAAAGAGAAAAGATGAAAGAGGATACAAAATAAAAGTGCCTCTCAATCATTGTTTGTGGTTGTTTTCCCACGAATCCTTCAAACTTTGCCCGTTCGTTATTAGAAAGTCAAACTCGACAGTAGTTATGGAGGCCATATCAAACCCCCCCTATATAAATGGATTTCTTGCACCGGAAGTTAGCAAAAGCAAAAGTGGTAAAGGTTAAGCGAAGTTTGTATGAGTTCCTCGAGTAGAAAAAAATCTTCGACGAACTTTGGTACCATCACAGAGAAACAAGAAAAATTTTTGTAACAAATGAGAAAATAACTAAGTTTAAGTTAAATTAAGGGTCAGGAAAACTAACCGACAACACAAACGGTAGAGGTATCAATGGCAGATCATGAGGAAATGTCTGAAGGAGAAAAAAATTCCTGTAGAAATTGTTGAGAATTTTTGAAGGAGGTACGTTTACAAACGCTCAGGTTTAACATTGCCCAGGAGGGCTTACAGCAGAACTGAAGTGAGAAAGAATACTTAATAGAAATTTTCAATATTTTCTGATATAGTCACAGTTTACTTGCAATTGGCATTACGGTATTTAACACTACGATTATTGTAAAAAATTACTTAACTGTTATGAGGGGAGAGGGAGAGTAGTCATCAGTTTTTGTCCAACAGCTTACTCCCACTTCATGGTAGCGCTAAACTATATTCGGCAATAATGTAGCTTGGAGTTTTGCGCACTAACTTTATTAACAAATTATGTCAAAAAAGTTGGTTATTCCTGCACTTTTTCAAAAAAAATTCATATCTTATACTAAAATCAAAGAGTTGAAGAAGAAGCATTGTTTTGGTGTTGTTGTTAATTACTTCAACTTTGATTTTAGCATAGTTGCGTCCCTCGGAAAACATGAATAACTTAACTGGTTGTTAACACAATTTTACAAACAAATATGCGTTTATGCGTGGCTACAAACTTCCTCAAACTTAAAAAATAGTGAAAAAGTCACAAATGTTTGAAATTTCGAGGCAAAAAACAGACAGATATGACAAGTTATTAATATAACTATATATATCGTTAGAAAGGCCGCAGTCTCTTCTTTCTAAATCCTTTAAGGAAATTAAAATCGGTTGATATTCAACCACGTTACAGGCTTATATGTGCGTAAAGCTACGAAAAATCGGTATCATAGTGGACTTTATGAGCTATTTAGGTTGCCTAGACACGTTCAGATTGTATTGATATGTTCACGAAAGTTGTTCAACTTTACCATGGCTACAATTATGGCGAAAATTGTTAGTGAAAAATTTGGACTCCCTCAAAGTAATGCTCAAAAAAGTGAAAAAATAATAATTACTTCTTCAATTTTTTTTGAAAAAGTGAAGGAATAACCAACCTTTTTGACATAATTTGTTAATAAAGTTAGTATAGGGTTTTATTACCCTTCGATAGTAGAATCGAACCTATACTATCCCGTTTTTGTATTTTACAAAAAGTCGTCATTTGTTGCATAGTGTAATTAGCTATTCTAATAGTTACTTTATTTCTGACCAAGTTGATATTATTATAAACTAATCTTTGGAATTAGTAGAACATTTTAATTTAACGACCGAGCTGAGTTTCGAACCTCTAAGTTTCCTCTTGTTGTCTGGGTGCATCTCGCGGGAAAGGGATCCCCACCGAAATTTATTAGACAGATTTAATTTGGATTTTATTCGTAAATTCAAGCCTAGATTTAATTCATACATCTTTTTCTACTTAAGTTATCATAAAGGCATCCCATAGCCTCTCGAGGACGGCAATAATCATTTTTCACACAGGTAATAAGTAATAGGTAATATGTATTAGGTAATAGGTACTAGGTAATATGTAATAGGTAATGGGTAATAGGTAATAAGTATTAGGTAACGGGTAATAGGTAATAGGTAATAGGTAATAGGTAATAGGTAATAGGTAATAGGTAATAGGTAATAGGTAATAGGTAATAGGTAATAGGTAATAGGTAATAGGTAATAGGTAATAGGTAATAGGTAATAGGTAATAGGTAATAGGTAATAGGTAATAGGTAATAGGTAATAGGTAATAGGTAATTGGTAATAGGTAATAGGTAATAGGTAATAGGTAATAGGTAATAGGTAATAGGTAATAGGTAATAGGCAATAGGTAATAGGTAATAGGTAATAGGTAATAGGCAATAGGTAATAGACAAATAAATTGTCCATACATTTCCCTATATATTATATTTAAATAAAAGTATTTGAGTGTTTAAGTGTAAAATTGGGGGAGGTATTTGCAATTTGCCAATAATATAACTTTTCAATATGAAACATCATTATATATTATTTGCCAATGGTCAGACCCTTCTGCCCCATATCAATTGACCATATCCATTTAGAAGATATTTTCAATTTAATTATTTTAGAATTTTTGTCAAATATACGCTAAAATTCATTAGATTTACAAAAATTGTGCACATGGTAAAATTCTCCTCACACACATGTATTGATTTACATCATTTCAACAATTTTTAATCAACCATGAAATTGTATTACAATTTCTAATAAATTGAGGTAACAAAAATAAATTGCGCTCTTCTGTCACACCGTTAAATGCTAAACAATTTATTTTAAAACTTTGACAACCAACATTTGACAAAAAAAAGGCAAAAACAACAAAAAAAAATTAAAACAAATTTTTCCATTACAAAATAACAAATTGTATTAAATGCTCGAGCAACGAAGGGGAACAACCGAATAAAATAAAACATGCGAAAAAGTTTTAAATAAATATTTAGTTAAACAAACATATATTCAGTGATGTTTTAAATAACAAAAAAACCCAAAACACAAAAATAAATACTAACACGAACACAAAAATATTCATACAGAAAACAAGAATACGCATACCACCAACATGAGCACAAAAAGTTCCCCAGGCTAGAAAAAGAGATGTTTTGTATAAAGATAAAAACCCTCAAAAAAACTATGCACAGACCATAAATCTACACAAACATGGCACAGCAACAATACAACTTTGAACTTAAAATAAAAAAAATCATAAAAATTTAAATAAATGCATAATAAAAATCACAGGAACTTTTGAACGCATATAACATTAGGTTTTTTTATATTAAGTAAAAAAAAATATTTATTTAATTCTTTTTAAGGCAACATAACATTGTCTTCCCATAAACATCGAACTATATCGTCATTATGTGTTAAATTGTTTTCTCCTGCAAATCTGTTTTCCTCCAGCTTCCTTTAATCATTAATGTTATTTGTCCTAATGTGATTTTTTCGCCCTCCCTCGCAGAGAAATATGATTTGTCAATACAAAGACCACGATATCAAAGTAATGTCGTTTTAAATATCACCTCTATAATGATTACAGTTTTTTTTCTTTAGATTTCTTTCATTTGGTAGTTGATTTTCGTTATTTGATTTCCGCGGGGTGACCTTTTTTTGGCTAAGGCGAAATCCAATTTACTTTTAATGATATTAAAACCAAATGTTACCAGTCCTTTGTGATAACGCAAATGAAATTACAACATTAATAACTTTTCATTTGGAGAGGGGAGTCATATAATGAAATGTTGGATAAAATGGGAAGGAAAGGTGGAAAAGAACGAAAACTTAATTAAAATAATTATATTGGATATGTTGTTCATAACACTCAAGAAGACATTTTAAACACAATTAAATCAAATTTCTTTATTTTTGGCAAAGAAATTACCAAAAAAGTGGTTGTAAATGTTCCACAAGTTCAGAGCATAAGGAGGTCTCATTAGGGTTTTAGAAGAGCGAAATACTCTAACTTGTGAATTTTCTATAAGCCCTGCTTAGAATACTAAGCAAGAACACAGCACTGACTTTGCCTATTTAAACTCTCACACATTTAACTCTACTTAAGCAGTGGTATATCTTTGCTTATCTTTGCTTCGCGAGGCCGGCATCGTCTTTTTCATACAAACACGATCGGCAGTTCACACATACTCAAAAGTTTTGTTTGATTCATGGCCAGCAATAATCGTGTTTTTCACACATACTCGAAAGTTTTGTTTGATTCAAAGTAGTCAATATCTGCTTAAGTTTTATGAAAGCAACACCACACACACGCTTGTTTCGCATTCAACACAAGAACAGAAACAAGTACACACAGTGTATCAATGTTCGACAATTGTGGGGAGAGCATTGGGCTGATGGGAGAGCACAAAACTTTCATCGTGTACAATTGAGTTGAAGCTACATGAATGTTTACATACGGCTTAATGTAAGTCAATGGGCTTTGCTAACAGCTCAATGAAGATCCGCTGTTTTCTGCCGGGAAATTTTGTTAAATAGAGACACGCATTTCTAACTCTGCTGCGATTGTGTGTTATCACAGGTCTGCATTTATTTCTTAGGGGTTATGTGGAGCTTATAGTCTTTGTTGATAAGTCAGCTACGATTCAGGACATGGAAGCCGCATTATTCGTTCAGTTTGCCAGCTACCGGTGGTTTACATTGGAATGAAGTTAGGATCAAAGGAACATAAATTTCTTTATAATTTACAAAATTTATTAAAAGTTTCCAAATTCTCCCAAATTGCTTCGAGCTTTTTATTAAACTAACATAACTAAAGTGAATAAACAGTCGTTTATATATATATTCGTATGTGAAGACATAATCACGTATTCTCTATAAATTAAATAGCATAGGGGTTCAACGAGTGGAGTACACTGGCAAAGCCAACCTGGAAGTTTTGGCCAAAAAAAAATTTATAAAATGAAATCGCTTAAAAATTCAACAGCTCGCTTATGAATTTTGCTGGTTTTACACGTGTAAACAAGGAAATGTAATACATATGTTTTTTTTTTTGGTTTGATTCCTTGTTATTTCTCTAGTTCTTGTTTTCTGCTGTTGGTGTTGTTATCGTATTTTCTTTCGTTTCTCCAGCTCAGTGTGTATGCGTATGTACGCGTATTCAATCGTGTGGTGGGGGCCGCCAAAAGAAACAGCAAAAGAAACCACAGAGCAGCGTGTAATGAGGAAGAAGTCTATACGCTGCACGTAACTGAATACATTTCGTGCTTTGCAGCTTTAGTTCAATGCAGGGATAAGGAAAACTGGAGCAAGAGTACAATTTCATGTTGTCATTTGGTTTCCCATTCGCGGCGCGCAATAAAAATCTGTACAAATAAAAGTCAAACGAAAGTCAACAAACTGTTTGTTTGTAATGATAATGTGACTGTCTCCCCTGATGCCTCAACTGCTATAACAGCTACTCCCGCTACGTTTACGCTTTTTTTACAACGCTCTTTGCTTACAGTGCATGAAACCATAAATCTGTATTAGAATTACAACATTTGTATACGGTTTTTAAAAATCGGGAAATGTCACTTTACCGACTGATCCAGCTGGCTATAATGCCAGCCCAGCCCAAGTGTTGGGTTGACACGCCACGCGATGGCATAGAATTTTCCTCCTCCCTCTATGATATACCATCAATATTATTACTCTGCAGAGCTGGTCCAACGAAGTTTTTACATAAAAATTCGAATGAATTTAGCAATCAAGTATGTTGATAAGTTGAAATAAATGAATTATTTATAAACGTCAACGTCAAACAAATAAGGGGGAGGTGAAAATGTCGCAGCAATGTGTTATAAATCCTTATAACATTCCAAATCACAAAAGCGACAATCCTAAAGGTTTGCTAAGGGTAATGGAAATATATATAGGAATGTGGGAGATGTTGTGATTAGTTTAAGAAACAAACATAGTTATGTAAAATGTATGTGTATGTTACCTCGCAGCAGTTTCGATATTTAATTTATTGTTTTAAGAAATAAAATACATATGTTAATGATTGCTTAGACTTGTCTGCCCCTAAAATTATGCTGCAGTTGGTTTGTATTTGTTGTATGTGATATATTATTAAAGTGGGGAGTGTTTTAGCCACAGCAGATATTAAGAAATGATACAGATACAGCTAAAAATAAATCATATTATAGTAAACACTAGGTTTCAGAAAGGTTGGTATTTAGTTAATATCCTCAAATTGAAGGCAACATTATTAGAGTGGACCAAAAGTCTTTTTACTATTCAATTTGATATTTCTGTAGCATTTCTTTAGAAATCTAAAGCCTGTAAGCATAATCTTGATGCTTTAATTGCTGAACCATTAGAATTTTATAAAGATTTCTTTACAAATCTTTAAAATAATGCCGTTTTAAGATGTTCTGTTGTTCTGGGAAACTAGACCCCGTTTTTGAGTAGACAGTCATGGTTGTTTACAAAAAGATGCTGCTCAGGGTTGATTCGTTGCTGAATCAGTCTCCCG
Organism: Muscina levida; assembly: GCA_964034835.1. Lineage (NCBI taxonomy): Eukaryota > Metazoa > Arthropoda > Insecta > Diptera > Muscidae > Muscina > Muscina levida. Next base: position 6,553 of record CAXIUB010000104.1, on the reverse strand, counting down.
GAACTTCTAAACCCCTTTTCTCATCAATTAAATCGCTGGACCTTCATTGCTATGCCCTATATTCAATACCTTATGCCGTTGCTGCTTTTTTAAGACTGACATTTAAGGAGTATATTTTTTATTGAAGTTTTAGGTTGGACGGATTATGGTTGATTCATTGTTGCAGAGCAGAGAATCTTGGTTGTTAACGATCCCTTGAAGTTATAGTTTGGCCGAATCGTGGTTGATTCATTGATGAACCTGCACCCCTTTTGTAATAAATTGAATCGATGGAGCTTCAATTATTTCCTATTCCCTATGCCGTTGCTGCTTGGCGCAGCTACTGATTCAAATATAAACAAACTTTTGGTCCATCTTGTGTATAAGCATAGTGGCAGTCTTTCGACCTGGGAAAACTTCAAGAATACTTGAACAATGATTTCAAAAAATTACATTATATATAACACAGAGGTTTAGGAAATTATGTAGATAATAGACATCCCCTATTTGTAGACTACATTTTGGAGATAATTCAACTATGCACCAACATTTTTGCAGTAGTTGATAATTTTTTTAAGGTTATGTATTTTATTTCTAATAAGGTGTTGTATGTAACTAACCGCCACAAATTGTTATTCAATATTATATGAAAATTTCATATTTGTTATTTTTGAGGTCCAGTAGTTCGGATATGAAACTTGTATGCCCAATTTGTAGGCAACTTTTTACAGGGAAATATATATAATACAAAATATTATTTTATGTTATAGATCCATTCGACTATAGTTGGCTTCAAGGTCCAGCAGTTCGGATATGTAATTTGTATACTCGGCTTGATTTAACTGTGCCCCTCAAATTCTGCAGCAATTAATTAAAATTTTTGGTATATAAAATATTCTGATATTAGCAACTAGCTAACTGTAAACAACTGTGAAAAATTTTGCTCAGTAATAAAGATAAATTCCACATTTATTGTCTATGAGGTCCAGTAGTTTTGATATTTTAATTATATGCCCGATTTATAGGCAACGTTTTACGAGAAAGTATATATACGGCTTGAAATAACTTAGACCCTGAATTATGTTTTTTTAAGGCAGCATTTTTCAGGAAAGATAATACAGCTTTATAAAATTATGCCCCTTTAGTATGCAGCAATTACTGTTTATGTTTTCTTTGATACCTGTAAACAAACGCCACAAATTTTTACTCTATATTTAAGATAAATTCCACTATTACTTATTTTGAGACCAGTAGTTTGGATACGAAACTTATATGCCCAATACATAGGCAACATTTTACGGGAAAGTATATAAATGGCTTTATTTAACTATGACCCTAAAATTATGTTGTTTTTGAAGTGCATTAGTTCCGATATATAACTTATGTGCCCAATTTATAGGCACAATTCTTCAGGAAAGTAAAATTAAATAAATAAAAGCTTTATTATAAAACTGTGCCCCTAAACGTATGCAGTAATTCCTGTATATTATTTGTCTGCTACTATTATATAACTGCCACAATGTGTTATATTTTGTTATAGATAAATTCCATTATTACCGATTTTGGTTCGGATACGAAACATGTATGCCAAATATATAGGCAACATTTTTCAGGGAAGTATATAAACGGGTTGATATAACTTTGCCCCTAAAATTATGTTGCTTTTTTGCGTCGAGTAGTTGCGATATGTAACTTGTATGTCCAATTAATAGTTAACATTTTTCAGGGATGTATATGAATGGTTTGTGGATATGTATATAAACGACATAATTTATTTCCTCTAAAATTAAGCTAAATTACACATTTTATAAAGATAATTTAATCTAATATATACAACAATAATTACCACTAAAGTCCAATATTGAATTAATATGTCCTACTTTAGACTATCTTCTTGGTATCATTAGCAAGTTTGCCTTGAAAGAAAACGTTATGTCGTACCATTGTCGTATGAGTTATAATTATAATATGACGTATGATTAATATAGATTATCTATGCCAAAAATATTGACGTATCAATAATATTAATAAAATTTAGCAGTTCACATACTTTTTTTTAATTATAAACAGGATTAAGTCACATATCAGTGCATTCTAATGCAGGTTTCGTAATTTAAAACATCTCATTGACATCAATAGCCAGTTTTTATAGGCAATATTTCACATAATCATTTCCTGAGGTTATGATATATTTTGGAGTATTAAATAAATAACTATTTCTAATCTTTGTATAAGACAAAACTTGACCGGACCTAAAGTAATCATTTTCTACTATGGATGGCAGCTAACTAACGTAACGTTTTTGTATCCAAAAATAATATTTCTGTCAGCCTCTTCACCAGCTGCTTAATATCTACAGTAACAAGTTTTGGATATTTCAAGCCTGACGACATTTACTTTTTAACTCCCCACTGACATCTTTTCCACAAAGTTGTAAAAAATAAAATTTTTTATCAAAAAGTTGTAACGTTTTGGTGCCGCAAAAAAAATTGGGTTACCATCTTTCTACATTGTCTTGCTGTTTTTGTGCTAACAACTCAACTTTTCTTCACAGATAGTGAAAACCTATTGCTGGCGATATTTTCTGCCTGCCAAACAATTGCACTTTGTAATAACAAGTACAAGTATCATGTCATAAGCATTACAAGCTTTTCGTTTAGTCTCGTAACGGTATTCATGTCTCAAGTCTATACAACGAATCAAGTATCAGAATCTAAAAGGAAATCGAAACTTAAAATGGCACACACATATTACACACACACACGCACTCATATACACAGGATAGTAAGTCTAAAGGAGAGTGGGTGAAAAACTGTCCAAATGCCTTTAGTATCTATATATGTGTTCAGACTGTGAGTGTGTGTCTTAGAGTCGTCATAGTGTATCATTGATGGTTTTATCTTTAGTGTTTGTTGTTTGACTTTTTTGAAAAGCCATCTTAATAACTTTCACATAACTTGAGTGAGATAGACAAAGAGGCATTGGGCAAACGCTGTGAGAAATTGTGTGGTTTATTTAATGTGGCAGGACGTAATCGATAGTATCCTTTAGAGCAGCACAACCATATGAAGGCTCTATATGGCTCTTGTCATTTCATTGAAAATTGTTTGTCTTTAACTGCGGAATTTTTGTCTTTTGTTTCCTCACAAAAGGGATGCCAGTCCTTTGTTTTTTTCGCTAGCTAGCCTCTTTTGTATCAAGGTCAATCAAGCATTCAGTGTGCAGTTAAAAAGGTTTTACCTTCTACTCAATCTTAGTCTCAAAGTAGAGAGGTAGACTTGGCAAAAAAAATATGTATTTTAAAACATTGTGGTCTTTTCACTTTTTATCAAAGTCCGAGTAAAGAGCCCATTAATCTTAAAGCCGCAATAGTGTTTGATATAAGGGGAGCATAGCATAGAATCAAGGGAACATAATGTATACTATGGTAACTACCAGATGTAGTTGAGTTTTGCAGGTAGAGGTAAACAAGACGTTAGCCTTCCGTAGGCTAAGTGTATTCACTATTGAAATAAAACAGCGTAAGAAGTATGAAAAGTTTGAGACGGATTGGTGAATGCAAAGGAGTTGGCTTCGGATATCTCACTGATACCGTAAACAAGTTTTTCCCTAAAGGATACATGATGTCATATCATTGCCTTTTGAGTTATTTTAAATATAATACGTATGATTAATTTAGTTAATATATTACAGAAATATTGACGTATGAATAATATTAATGACCATCAGTATATCCACTTTCTTATAGGCACATGTCACGTCTCAGTCTATTTTAAAGGAGGTTTCGTACTTGAGACTAACTCCTTGATATCATCAGCAAGTTAGCTTGTATGGAGAACATTATATCAAACCATCGTTGTATGACTAATATTAATTATATTACATATGATTAATAAAGTTTGTCTGTTTAACAAATATTGACATGTGAATAATATTAATATTAATTTTTCGGTTCATTCAATTTCCTTAAGTAGAAAAAAAGTATATGCCACAATTTAGTGCATTCTGATGTAGGTTTCGGACTTTCGGCTGTCTCAGTGATATAATTAGCAAGTTTCTCTTATTAGGAAACATTAAGCTAGAACATCGCCATATGAGTTATTTTATTAACATTAAGAATGATAAATATATTTTACATATTAAAAAATAATGACGTATGAGTAATATTACTATTAATTTTGGACTTTTCTACTTTCTATGAGCACACGTATGTCACATCTCAGTGCATTCTAATGAAGGTTTCGTACTTTTGACTATCTTATTGAAGCAATCATTATGCCTTACCGTCACCGTATGAGCAATATTAATTATATAACGTATGTTGAATATAAATCATCTATTTGACAAATATTCACGGCTCACTGAACAGTTTGCCTTTAAAGGAGACATTATAACATGTCATTGTCGTATGAGTAAAATTTATTGAATTATGTACAAATGATATATTTGATATATTAAACAAATATTGACGTATGAGTAATATTAATTTTTTAGGTTTTCTACTTTATTTAAGTATTAGTGCTGTCTAATGCACGAGATATGCATTCGACAGGTAGTCAAAATTTGTGTTTTTTTAGATGTTTAGATAAGGTTAGGTTAATTTGGCAGTCGCGTTCAGTATAGATATATTGGGCTCTAGTGTAGGTGACGTTCTGATACGAATTTAAATTTTTGCACCAGTTATTCCTACTCTATTCGGTCAACGTCGCTTTCAAAATATGTCGTTGCACTGACGGAACATTGATGATCCGCAAGGCGCCTTCTTCTATACAAGTATCCCATGACCAAACTTTTAATATCTTAGGTCACCAAAAGCAGGGCAGTGACATTGACATGGTCTCCTGTTCTTCCTCACCATTGCAGCTATTACAAATCTTAGTAGCTGAAAAAAGTTTTCACATCTTACTCTGTTATTAGCGCTATAATGTCCCTCAGACGGACTCTTAATAGATTTAGTGCAATTAGTGCCCTTTGTTTATCCATGGTTCTCCAAACATGTCTGATTTGTAACTAAAAAGATACAGGTTTCGTACTTTGGACTTTTTCACTGATTTTATTGACAAATCTGCCTTTAAAAAAATCATTAAAACATATCATTGTCGTATGAGTAATATTAAATAATTACGTATACTTAATATAATTTAGCAACTTTCCTTAATCAGCTAAACAGATATAGACGGATGAGTAATATTAATATTTATTTTGTAGTTCATCGATTTTTTTTAAGTACAAAAAGGCCTTCGTGCATTCTAATAGATAAAACAACCAACAGGCAGACAAAATCTATTATTTCCGATGACCAAACTTTTCATATCTAAGGTCACCAAAAGCAGGGCAATGACACGGTCTCCACATCTTCCTTATCAATGCAGCTACTACGAAAATCGTTGTACGGAAGTTTACACCTCTTACTCTGTTTTCCAATTGTCCAGTGACCTGTTTTTAGCGCTATGATGTTCCTCAGATGGACTCTTAGTAGGTTCAGTGCAATTAGAGGGTACCTGTTTATACATGGTTGGCCAAATATGTTTGATTTTGCTATTTTACAATTCTTACTTCCATGAAACCAAGATATGAACGCAGTTACCATGAAAGCATAGCATACTTTTAGGCGCAATTCTATTATATCGTCAAATCTACATATTATATTTTGTTTATTCGTATCGACAAAATAAAGTTAAGATGAGGAAAATGACACTTCCATTTGGCTTTTCTTTATAGCATACTATTAGCTACTCCACATAATTATTGCCTACTTTTTGGCTATAAACTTATAATTTTATTAAAATTCTCTATAGACCTCTCGTTTATGTTGAGTTTTCATACATCTTACCATTTACATGTGTTTAGCTCTTCTCCTTACCGTTTTATAGTTTTTTCGCGTGCACTTATGCTCATACTATACACATACATAGGTAACTATACAAGCTTAAGAGACGCGTTTACAAGCGTCACTTTTTTGTTTGTTGGTTTGTTTGGCTGGTTTGTTTTATCTTGTTGTTGCTATTTGTGATGTAAAATATGTCTTCTTCAAACTGCCAGCCAACCTAAACAGGGTCTTGAAAAACAGATTTTTCGTTCACCACAAATAGAAACTTTACGAAATTGTTCACACATACACAAATCACTCGCATGTACACACACACACACCCCTGGCCAATTTCCATTCCAGCCAATTCAGAGCCATATCCATCTCTTTTGCCAGAAAAAATATTTTTGTTAAAGTTTTTCATTTTTATATTTTATTTTTTTTTGATATGGCTTTAGCTCATTGTGTGTGCAGTTTTGTGGCTGTATCACTTAAAAGAATTCTTGAAAACTATATGGCAACAAAATAAAAACCCAAACTACCACACGCTACCGAATTAGTTAGCAGAATAACTGATTATAATGAGATAATAATACAAAGTAGTTTTAGTACAAGAGTTAGTTAGAGCCTCTCGTGTTAATATTTTCATTTTTAAATTTTCTGCATAAAATTTAAACAAGTGAGCAATTGGAGCGATTAAGCAAATCTATTTGTATATTTGTCACTAAAATATTCTCTCTCTCGTTGTTTTAGTACTGCCTAATG
>CAXIUB010000103.1:59062-123703 GCA_964034835.1 Muscina levida | reverse complement strand
ATGACGGCGTTTGAAAGCATCCTTCATATTTTTGTGTATTTGCCAGGAAATGTTTTGATTAGATTGTATTTTCATAGAGAAAGGAATATGTTACAATGGCACTGGCGGATGAGTCAAAACGGCAATTTCATCTTGCCATCAGCGCAGTATAAGCCGGGAGTTTTCGATTGTACTTAAATGCATTGCAATGCTGGCACACGACAGACAATGAACCGATGTCAACGCAGCGAAGATCTTGGTAGGCAATTGTGGAGTCGTATTCAAAAGCAGCGCGATTCAAGTCTATATTTACAACTGGTCTTCTTCTAGTAACATTTTGTCTAATTTGAGGTGGTGATTGTGCAGCGCTAAACTGTGCAATATGTGCACGTCTCCATTCATTTTTTTGGCACGTTCTTTTTGCGTTTAATTATTACGGACGTTCTGACTAATTATAGCACAACGCGTAAGTCGTCCAAAGTTTGATTGTCTAATAGGAGGCATTAGTCTAGTAAATAACTCTCCCTAAAAACAACCATGTCCTATTCGAAAAATCCAAAATTTTCGAGTTTTTCCTAGTTTTCACCAAGAATTTGTCTATTTTTCCATTCGTAAAGTCATGTCGGAATAATTATCTAAAATTATTTCCAGTTATATCGTCCAAAACTATCAATCATACGACAAAAAGCTGAATTTCGTCGGAAAAAAAATAAAAATTTTCGAAATCTTCCGGAATTTTCCAACAAAATTTTTCTATTTTTCCATTGAAAAAGTCATTCACAATTATTGCACACAAAATTCCATACAAAAAAGCAAATTTAAGGCTTTTCCGGACGATTTTCCCAGAATTTTCTCTCACATAAACATTATCCCGGCAATTGCGAACAACTGAAAAAAAATTTCAGCAAAATCAGTCCAGCGGTTCTCAATTAATGAATTACTATATGAATTACTATTGCACCATTTTTATATATATAGATATTATTTATCTCGTTAAATTTTCCAACCAACATCAAAATCATCAAATCATGCGAAAACTGCAAAATTTCGTCGATAAAAAAAAAAACAATTTTTTTTGCGATTTTCTGGAATTTTCCGAGTATTTCGCTAATAATTTTCTATTTTTGCATTCTAAAAGCCATTTCATAACAATTGCTCTCAAGTTTCCCGACTTTTTCTAAGGATTTTCCCAAAATTTTCTGTCATAAAAAATTCCTGACAATTAAAAAAAAAATAGAGCCAACTGGGCCATCGTTCTCTCGTGATAAATTACTATACATTTTTTACACCATTTATATAGATTTCACAATAATCCGAAATTTTTCAGCAACACAACGAATATCAAGCGATACAATGGAAGATTCCGTCGAAAGCATCCAAATCTTTCGATTTTTATCTGAAATTTTCCGAGTTTTCCACCAAGAATTTTTCTATTTTTCCATTCGAAAAGTCATAATTGTTTGAAATTGTTAAAATTTACATCACCCAAAATTACCAAAACATACGATAAGATGCTAAATTTTGTCGAAAAAAAAGAATTTTTTTTTTGGCATTTTTTTTCATAATTTTCCAACAAAAATTTTCTATTTTTCCATTCGAAAACCGACCTTAAATCAGGCGATGAAAGGCAAAATTTTGCCGAAAAAATTAAAATTTTGCGATTTTTTCGGAATTTTCCGAGTTTTCTACCGAGAATTTATCAATGTTTCCATTCGGAAAGTCATTTCGGAATAATTATCCGAAATTTTTCGCAAGTTAAATCGTTCAAAACTATCAAATCGTACGACAAAAATCAAAATTTCGTCGAAAAATAGTATTACATTTTTCGAATTTTCCCGGAATTTTCCGAATTTTCCAACAAATTTTATTTATTTTTCCATTCAAAAAATCATTCGTAACAATTGCACACAAAATTCCATACAAAAAAGCAATTTTCGGTTTTTCCAATTTTCCGGCTTTTCCGGAAGATTTTCCCAAAATTTTCTTTTACATAAACCTTCTCCTGGCAATTACGAACAACTGAAAAAAAATTTCAGCAAAATCGGTCCAGCCGTTCTCAATTGATGAATTACTATACATTTATGCCACCATTTTTATATACATATATAGATATAGATAGTGAAAAAATTAGAATTTTTTTCGATGTTTTTTTAAAATAAGCGAGGGAAGTCTAATTTTTTGGGAAATTTTATTATATCAATTTCTTAAGCGGACTATTAGCTACAACTTTGCTTAAAAAGCGGATAAGCTAGATTAAAAACTGTACAATCTGTTGGCCAAAAACTGATGTCACCTTTTTTCAAGAGCTCCAAGGGATTTCAAAAAGTTATGAGGGCCAAAAAAAAAATTTTGGTAGCCAGTCTAGCCAAAAAAGGTTTTACTCAGCTCCGGTTGTACTATCAAACCTATTTAGTCACATTCGGGTGTTTTTCAAAAATTTTGATTTTGTGTCATAGTGTTATCATTAAATTTTAGTTTGACGGACACTGGACAAATTACTTTATATATAATGATTTTTTCTAATAGGTTGATACATTTTTGATTGGAAAACAGAATTTTTAGCAATACCGGCATAAGGTTTCCAAAAGTCGCCTTTCCCAGTTTTTGGCAGAAAAAATTACGACAAATAAGTTGTCATATTAAATAACATTTCCTTAATACAATTAAATATTTCATTAAAAAAGAGCCAACTACCGTAATTGTAAATACAATAAACAGTATTGTTATATTTAAATGGAAAAGTTGTTATAATTTGGATTTGAATGCTAACAATTTAATTTAATTACTTAACAACAATTGTATTTTTTTCTGTGTAATACTACACCGATTCATTTGTACCAGGTTACATTTTAGACCGCCGAAATGCTTAGTTTTTTTGTTTTAAACCATTTTTTATCCAACTCAGTTTTTTATTAATATACATTAGATAGGTTCGAAAAAAAAGTTGAAATTGACAGCCCCAGTATTTGAAGATTAGGCAACAACGAATCTGGAACATTAGAAAAAATTTTTTTATGTGCACTTCTTAGCTGTGAGGTCATTTGAAGTCCGATCGAGAAAAAAAATACACGGTTTTTCTGGCTTTACAAAGGCTACATTTCCCCATAGGTCATATTTGACTCCGACGTCAAATTTGACTAGAGACTGTTTCTATCTCGATTTCTACCCCTTTTCTTCGGATATTTTTCATAACGCAGGTTAGATCTTAAAAATTTGTGAATGTTTTGCTTTCAAAGTACCCACTTTGATTCATAAACAAAAATGTTACAAATGTTTCATGATATAAAAATATGCTCAGAAATCAAATTATCAGAAGTTATAAACCGAGTGAAAATTAATAATCGATCGCACTTCAAATTACGTCACAACGCAGAAAAACCAAATGGGCCGTTTTTCAAATGCGAGTAAAAAAAAATTTTTTGTGTCCCAGAATCATTGTTGCCTAATCTTTAAATCCAGGGACTGACCAGTGCAACTAATCTTTTTAATACTGGAACCAACCCACTTTAATATACATTATTTGTGTGGTTCTCATAAATCAAAATGTTAGTTCAAGAAAAGAAATGGCTGATTCTTCAGCAATTACACTTTTCAAGTTCATTTTATTAAATTTTGATTTATTTTGCATAGAAAGTTTACAAAATGTTAAGAATTTATTGTATTCTTAAATGAAACATAATTATAATTCTTAAATCTCAATAGGTTATAACAAATACAAGTAATCTCGGAAGAGGTCAAGCTGTATAGTTTGCAAAAAATTACACAGTGATACAAATGTGAAGGAAAAAATATACAGGGGTTCTCATGTAGCATTTCTGTTAGACTGGAGTCCATAGAGTAAAGTGATACTTTTAGTTTTTCTCGGTCACTTCGTTAAGTAATGTTTTTATAGCAAATTAAGTGAAATGGCGATATTCCTAAAATTACAAGTTCCAAAATTCATAAGTCTTCTCTTTGTAAACCGATTTTTAAAAGCTTACATATGCCGTATAGCTGTGTATACCTTTTGTTAAAAAAAATAATTTTGAAAATCGGCTAAAAAAACCCGAAAAAAAATTGCGAATTCTCATTTTCCCAACGCTCTCAGTTGATCATGAAGCCGCGCAATGTATATTTTTAATTTTTGTATTATGCAATATTAAAGTAGCTTTCTAAAATAGGTATGTTTATAAGAATCGGTGGAAAAATGAATGAGTTATGCTAATTTTTGTAATACATTTTTCGACATTCTTTGGAATATGTAGTACTAATTACTTGTTCTGATACGTATACGTAACGCTCGTATATTTTTTTTTGGACAATGACAGTACATTTCACTGAAATTTTTTAAAGTAGCAGTACATCGATTTGGAAAAACAGTACTTTTCGCAGTACATATTTACATAGCATATATATTGTATTCAATATGTAAAAACAATTAACAATCATTTCCGGAATCAACTTTTGTGGTTCTTTTGTATTTGTCGTTTGAAGCAATTTGAATAAGCAATGCCGGCTTCGTTTTGAGGTAATTGTAGAAATCAACGCATTTGTACTGCATATTACATTTGACGGTCAGAATCGCCTTCAATGTTTACATATCTATCTGACGTCCAAGTTTTGTTCACTGCAGAGAAGATTCGCTCCACTGATGCTGAAGTTCCTGGCAAACATAAAATATATTTAACGATCAATGAGCAATCAGCGTTATTGAGATGAATAAATATCTCCACCCACCGATCCACATTCAAAACATTGCCTTCTCTCCATTGCATAATTTTGTCGCTCGTTTCTGATATATCTCAATTGGGTGTGCAAATATACCGCATTTTCATTGGCATTGTACAAATTGTATTCGCTTAACTTGTTCATAACGGCTTTGAATTCATTCCATTAGTATAAAAGCATTCAATTCAAAGCAGGCAAAATTACCGAAAAAAATCAGTGCGTTAAGCAGCCATCTCAATCGAATTGTATCCATTGCCAATAAGTTTTTGCTTTTCTGTTACTTCACCGGGGATAACAAATTATCCTCATGACGCATTTTTAGTGTTTCTTAGAGCTTATTTTTGAAGTAAACAATATTATTGCATGAATTCGCTGTTTGCCGTTTTTATTTCTATTATGTATCGAAATACAGTACTTTGAGTAAGAAAAGCAATACGCAGTTTTTGATGTCGAAAAACAGTACAGATACGAGCCTTACGTATACGTCATATGTACAAAGTACAAAGTGACACACATACTCTAAGGAAAAACCACAAAATGACGCGAACATGTTATTACAAAATTTAACATAACTCATTCATTTTTCAACCGATTCTTATAAACTTACCTATTTTAGAAAGCTACTTTAATAAGCATAATACAAAAATAAAAAATATACATTGCGCTGTCTCATGATCAACTTAGAGCGTTGGGAAAATGAGAATTCGCAATTTTTTTCGCTTTTCTTTTGCTTAAACAGCCGCCGCGGCGCTCCGTTTCACTATTTTTTAACCGATTTTGAAAATTATTTTTTTAACAAAAGGTGAAAGTCAAAGCTTTAAAACAGATGTAAACTTTTGAATATCGGTTTACAAAGAGAGGACTTATGAATTTTGGAACTTGTCATTTTAGGAATATCGTCATTTCACTTAATTTGGTATAAAAACATTACTTAACGAAGTGACCGAGAAAAACTAAAAGTATCACTTTACTCTATGGACTCCAGTCTAACAGAAATGCTACATGAGAACCCCTGTATATTTTGTGTGTAGCACAGTGTTATCAGAAAAATATGCACATCCATAATTTACGCATAAGTATTTTTATGCATTTTGACCTAAAGTACGTCACCATTGTAGATGTTTTTTCTATAATCATAAACCTGCTTTTGTACCGATTGATAGATAAACGACACAAATTCTGACATTGTTTCCTATTTTGTTCTATTGTGTCGTGAGCAATTTTCGCAAAAGTGCATATTCAATCAAACGACTGCTGCCAAACACTTGATGTCTCTATCCACGATCTTCCGATGTCACTTCAGCTGCCAGAGCAGATAATATGTGTTGGTGCGAACACCCATCCTAATGCAAGAATCATTTTTTGTAGAGATTTGTATGCATTTTGAACCGACATTAACGAAATTTTAATGAAAGCATCAACAGTATTTGATGGCTTTCATCCTACTACTCGTTTGCCCTATAATAAATTCACAATTCATTCATTACGCCATGCGTCAGCTCAAAACCTTTACAGTCTCCATTGGGGTGGCCGATAAGGTTAGGCGTTTAAGGAAGAGTTCGGCAGAATGGGCTACAAATGACTACGACTAATTGTTGCTTCATTATGCTAATTTGTCGCTACCCTGATTGATGTTTTTTTGAAAGCTGCAGCAATTCGGTTGGGTGATGGTTTTGTTTCAGTTTTAGTTAAACAATAAAGCAATGCTTAAATATCTCTATTATTTCATTCCACCATTATTACTAGTTTTTGTTTCAAAAACTATTGTTTGGACTGATTGGATTATTGAGGGTGTACTTTTGCCAACAAATTATGTGTTATATTAAGGTATACAAATTTCAATACAATTTAAATTTAACACAAATTGCATGTGCTAACAGTGTACTAGGTTTTACTTATCACATACAAAGTACACTCGTCAATCAACAGTCCTATATCCATATGCGATATTGCTTCATATTTCATTAAAAAATGAAACAAACTAAAAATTATTTTTGATGCCTACAAAATTCTTTAATTGAACCAAGAATAAATTTTTTTCTACCAAAAGGCATATTTATTGTACAGAAATATACTTTCAATGTTCTAGTAAGTATTGTGCAAAAATACTATCATTGTATCAAAATGTACTTTAATTGTATCAAAAGTACTTGATTTGAGCCAACAATTACTTAAAGGGCATCTAAAAGTATTCTTATTGTTCTATTACACAAGGGAAAAAGGTTTTTATTGTTTAATAACTGAATATTGTTTTAAAGGTAATTTGAGACGCAGAATCCAAATCTGCACTTGGTTTTCATCGTTGTATCAGCTCGACTTTTCGCGATATACCGTTATGTCCAAAACTAAGGCACTTCCACTACAAATATTTAAATAACTTGAAAACGGTTCACCATTTTCAGTTAAAAACTAGTAAGGCGGTTATCTTCGGCTATGCCAAAGCTCAGATACCCTTCACCGTTTGTAAAAATGGTGATAAAACTGGTTATTTGCACTACAACTATATTTTATTAAACTTTGTACCACAAAAAAAGGGGGGTTGGTGAGTAGTGGAAGTTACTTTTAGCTTCACACATCCATTTTTTGCGAATAATTTTTTATCGATTTTACTCGATTTACCGATAAGTTTATGAGTTAGTGAGGTGAAGAATATTTTTATGAACTCCCCAAAAATGGGATTTTGTTTGGAGTAGTTTAAATCCGATGTTGCTTATCTTAGAACTTAACCTCTGCTTCAGGACATACCAAACTTCAGCCCGAAAGCTCATAAACTACAGGGACATACAGACGGACACCCCCAAAGAGGGGGAGTTTGTATGGAAGGTGGGGAAAGTATTCGTCCGATATTGCTCATATTACAACGTAAGCTCCTATTATAGGATTTACGCTTGCATATCAAATTTCAGCTCGATATTTCCTGAAATCGCGGGGGCAGTTAGGCGAACACCCCAAAAAAGGAGAGTTTGAATGGGAGGTGGGAGTAGTTTTTGAGCGACATGGCTTATCTTATATGTAGCCTTCGCTTAGAGATTTAATCTTGCGTACAAAATGTCGGTTATATACCTTTTAAAATACGGCTGCAATCGAAGGGACAAACTTCGAAAAGGGGGAGTTTGTATGGGAGGTGGGAGTAGTTTTTGACCGATCGGGCTCATCTTAGAACTTAACCTCCGCTTTGAGGATAGAAGCTTGAATTCCAAATTTCAGCTCGATATCTCTTAAACTGCGGCTGTAATCGCGGGGACAGGCAGACGGTCACCTTTAAATCGACTCAGATTTCGATGCAGATCATTTGCCTACTTACCACCTACCACGCCTCCTTATGGGCGTTACAAATGGGAGAACAAAATTAATATACCCTTCACTCTGTTCATGCGTGTGGTGAAGGGTATAAAAAACTGAAACTCGTCAACAAAAATCTCTTTAATCCGTGCCTACATTGTATTTAATTTGGCCTAGTAGCATCAGAGATATCGTTGTAGTTTTAAAAAAAATAACAATTTTACAAAAAAAAAAAAAAGTTTTTTAAAAATTCATAAAAAAAATATTGCAACAAAAATCACAGTGTTGGTCTTAAAACATTTAGTTTAATATAGATTGAATCAAATGAGCTTTATTTCATTGAAATCTGTGCACATGTTTTTTGTAAGTAAACTGAATTCATTCAAATTTTAAGTAGGATGTTCGCAAAGAAAAATGGAGATTAGCCACCTCAAATTAGTAAAAAACTGCTATAGAATTCCAAACAACACTCAAAAAGTTCCATTTTGTTCCCTTGTGTTATTATCACAAACAGCATAAAATAAAATATTCTTTTATACTCCTTGATTTTTGTTGTTGTTTATTTGTAGTTTAATTGCGAGAATGCCAAAGCAAAACAGCTGACTTCGAATACTTTAAATTTTCTTCCCTGTTATTTTCTCTCCCGACAGTTTAGAACAGGAGGAATTTTACATTTACAATTCATGAGGTTAAAAGGGATTCAAGTAAGCGAATTTATTAGGATATACGATTTTTACAAACAAATATGTGTTTTACTCGTAACACCGTTCACATTCTGAATAATATTATACACATTAAGGTATTCTTGAAAACTTCTTCAAACCTGAAATATTGTGAAAAAAATCGAAAAAATTTGAGTTTTTATTGTTGGAAAGACCGCAGTCTCTTGTTTACAAGCCACGCAGAGAAACATAAATACGATTGATATTCAATCATAGTCTTAGGTATATAGTTTGTAACCATTGTAATAAAATTCGGAATTGTTTTTTTTTGTCTTTGTGTGGTGTGTCCTTCGTGTGGTATATCAACCTCAAATTACTTATGTTTTGTGGTGTAAAAGTTATATGTATCCTAGCGTCCGCATTAATGTTGAAACGGATTATTGTTAAGTGTCCTCTACCACGTAGTAATAGAGTGATTTACGCGTTTTGTGCGCAAGTTACACAAATTCCGCTTTTTAGAAGCATTATTTTTGATAATTCTTGCCAAAATTCGTTCTTTAACAAGGCTGTAGTTATAACAGATTGAAAATAAATCAGAAAATGAAAAAATAAATCAGAAAATAAATTAAAAAAAAAAATATTGGAACATGATGAGGCAGCTGATACAAAAGCTGAGCCGATTCCTTCGAAATTTAATAAATTCTATCTATGGCCAACAAAAATAAATTTTGTTAAATTTCTCCACCATCGAACCATATTTGAAAACTGTGCTTTGCACCTATACTCTACACAAGCAACCTACTTATATGGAAGGTGTTAGCGGGCTTGGTCCGATCGCGACAAAAAAAATCAAAAATTGTTGGTATTACGCCTACTTACTATGTGGAGTTACAACAATGTATCTATATTCTTGGTGTTTATATCACAAAAAATCAATTTTGGACTCATATAACAAATGTTATAAATAGTAATAGGTAACATATTGGGCATTTAAAATTCACTTGACTCAAAATCCTAGCTGATCCTTTTTGTAAATAAGGAGCTTTTTTATTTTTTATATCTGCATTTTTTTGTTTTATTTTAGAGGTGAAATATGATATTATATCGTTATACCTCATTCTAAGCGTACGGACTTCAGCTTTTAGACACTTCTGTCTAAACAGATGTTTTCTGTAGATAAAGTAAGTTTTGCGGAAAAAGAGTTATATGTGAAAATAAAACTTAGTATTTTTAACAAATCTCAAAAAAGGATCATCTAGGATTTTGAATCAAGTAGATATTAAATACACAATTAAGTCCCATTTATCGTTTTTGTTACCATTTTAGGTCAAACCTATTTGTCCTTCAGGCTAGGTGTGGTAGTCTATATAATTCTGAAAGCTGACGCGAAGCAAAACTGTGTACTTTGTTTTAAACTTTTTGCTTGAGTTTGAGTTTAAAGAGACTTAATTTTAAGGATATTGTTATTCTACAAATTGTCGTAATTTTTCTGCATATCCTAGTAAGACAATTTTGAAACCAAATGAAAAGGGACACACATATATTTTTTTACGTATTTAAAAGATTGAGCAAAAACTTGAAAACTATGTCCTTTAAAATGTTTGTCCTTCATAATGCTTTAAGACATCCGGTCGAAAATTTCGAGAACAATATATGTTACGAATCTTACTGTCCTGCTTTCAAAAGTTTAGATGGTGAATAGTTTATTTTTTCATAACTATGTAAAATTTACTTTGATGAGTTTATCGATTAAAATAAAAAATCTTATAAATACTTAATCGTGTATCATAAAAATACTTGTGAAACTGCGGACGCACATAACAATACTGACCACAAGGTGATTTAATGCCAAGTCTTGCCTACGTTTAAAAGAACTTCATATTTTTAGGTATATGAGCACTGTGGAAATATTTACAAACATTACGAAGAAATATTATAAGAATTCACATCGTTAAAAAAAATCCGTGTAGTTATGTGCGAATCTCTAGTCTCATAGAAATGATCGTGATCCTCGAGTAGTGTTAGAAGGTCTCAATATTTTAATCGAAAAATTAATCAATGAAATTGTTAAATAGCACTAAAAAAACAAACCAATCAACAAAGACTGGTAAGGCAAATATATATAAATAGCAGAAAAGTAAAATCCGCATTATTTTTTTCCAAAAATTTTCCACCGTTAGACCGAATGCGCACAGAAATAAAGAGTCGATTACACGTGTTATCACTAACAGACCGTGGTCATTTGTATGGGAGGTAACGGAAGGGGTGGGGCAAATGTTTTAGTTTCCTAAGTATTTGTTTACTATTCGAAAATAATTAAACTTATCAAATTCAAATATAATAAATCCACAAAAACAACGACAAATCCATAAATCTAATATAACCAGTTGTCCATTTTGAAGTAATGGAAGAAATAATAATTTTCCAAAAATATGTCATTTTGTATGGGAGGTACCAGAAGGGTCTGTCGATGTTGTCCATATTCATTCCACAGTCAAATTTCCATCAGCATACATTATTTTTTCAAAATATGTCTGAATTTAATGTATTTCGAAAAATGATACGTATGTAAAACTATGAGGTTGAATTCTGCCCTTTGTATGAGAGTTATCAGAAGGGGTCTGACAAAGGTTTTTGTTTTATGACGATTTTTCTTTTATTGCAAGATAATTAATTATAAAAACGTGTCAAAACCTTCCACTTGTCCGTGTGGAAGTTATGGAAGAAATAATAATTTTTCAAAAATAGGTCATTTTGTATGGGAGGTCCATATTTAATCGAGAGTTAAATTTCTATGTCCGTACATCTATCGCAAAATATGGTAAATGCCGTTGTTATATCATCATCAGCTGAGAACGTCGCCTGGATGAAGTTTTGAGATTTTCCTTAATATTTGAGTTCATCTTGGAATACCACAGACAGCCCCCGTTGTCGAAAACGCTTTACCGAACTGTAAGGAAACTTTAAATTTTTTTCTCCATTAAAACACTTCAATGTGAAAACAAAACTCAATTTAAAAATTCAGCTGTTACAATGGTTAATTCAAACTCTTTGGAATAAACACCAAAAATGTACAAACGTCAACCATAGGCATCCTTGGAGCGTTTTCGACACTGCACTCATACCTTCCTTTATAAGGGTTGAGGTGCGTTTAGACGGGTTCATTACACTTGTAATGGGGCTAAACTAATTGTGCTTCCTATTGAGCTTAGAGCAAAAGCCCGAAACAATTGTAGAAAACACAATGAATCAAACGGATGAATGGGACAAAAATTCAGCAAAACAGAATTTGTGCTGCATTAAGTTTTGAGCAATGGTTTCTACCCGTTACCGCTTGTCGGTGTTGCAATGGAACTAAATACTTTTTGTTGTCTGTTTGTGTCATTATTTTAAAAAACGCACACACTGCGATTTGTGCATGCTTGTGAATACGACGACTTTGAGATTTTGCATTCGCACAAAATTTTTTAGCACAATATAACAATACTTACTTTAATCCAATTGATTATAGAATATTGTCCTCTAGCTTCCGTAGTGATACAAAGGGTAAATTAAAAGTTTGTTACCTGAACGGGAATTCGCAGAAAATCTACAATGTCAGATATTTTAACGTTTATTGAATCCAACAATGTATCACTTAATAGTCTTTATTTTGAACATTCAACAGGAATCAAAATTGTATTGTGGACGTTAAAATTATATATACCCGATCGAGATATGGAATTATAAATTCGGAAGACATCTAAATTGGAATTGATTTTGCTGAACTTAAAGAAATATCACTGATAATAAGTAAAAACCGTGTTAAAATTAGACCTGATTTTTATCTTGATTACGGACCTAATTGCTGCTGGCGGACGTTTCCCGATCGACTTAAATCTTTAGACACATTCAACTGGTTGTAAATTTTTGATTGGCTTAAAGTTATTTTTTTTGCATCCACTTTTTGTAAATATCTTGCTTAATATGGACTTTACACATGAGTAGAAGATAACAAGCGATATTATTCAAGAACCAGTCCTTACATTCATCACTAATACCAACAAGAGCAACCTACTGGTCGTCCTTAGGACTTTGTTGTTGTCATCAGCCCATAATATGAAAAATCCCATTAGGAAGTTCCGTCATACACGACTTTGTCGTCAACGCTGTACTCAAGACAAAATGTGAAAAATGTATGTACTTGTCGTCAAAACACTCGGTTGACGACAACCTGACCGACAAAATACTAATGTTGTCGTACATCAAACACAATCAACAAAATCTAAGGGAAAAAATGTGAACAAAATGAGAACAAAAAGAAAGGAGTTTGACGTAAAAAATTTTTTGGTTTATTAAACGAACGAGCCATTTTATAAATTATAATCTCGAATGAAAGTATAAAAGTTTATATCCTTCAATTCTCTCTTGTTCAGTAGTTTTCCAAGAGTAACAACAATTCGTCATACTAATAAAACGCTAAAAAACGGCTAAAAATCCATCTTTTCAAATGGCACCAATTGACAATTCAAGCCATACATAGGCATCAACGACAATTTGACCGACATTTTCATCCATCAGGTCGTGTATGATTGTGTGGACGACAGGTCGCTTGTATAGGAATCAACGACATTTGTCGCACATCGGGTCGTGAATGACATGAAAATTTCGTCGACGATTTGTATGGACGGTCCCCTAAATGTCATCAACGATTTACTATGGTCATGCACCTATCCTTGAGGATGTCTTGCAGACACTTTCTACTGGGATACTTCCGAATTATAATACTTAACCAGATATTTATTATACCATCACCCGTAGGGATGAAGGTGTATATCATTTGATACGACCCAAAAGTGTAACACATAGAAGGAGTCACTTTAGACCCTAGGTTTCTTTGAACCAAATTCGATTCATGACTTTTTAAGTCGTTTGAGCCATGTCCGTCTGTCTGGTGGCTGTCCGGCTGGTTCGCACGATAACTTTCGAAAGACGCAACCAAATGTTTTGAAATTTTGCACGAGTTATTATTTTCTCAAAACTACTTACGGTATTGCAAATGGGCTACATGGCCCCGCCCCTTCTGGTACTTCCATACAAATACATCATTCCGCGCACTTTAGAAATCGAGTAATAATATCAATACACCCTACGGGATCGTCCCCAAATTCTGCATTTAGTAAAGCTATAACAGGATAAAGTTTTGCAAAAATTTTTGAAAGCCTAGCCACGCCCCTTCTGGTACCTCCCATACAATTCTACCTTTCCGCCCACTATAGAGATGGAGAAATAATATCAATAAATTAAACGTGATCGTACCCAAATTCTATTTTGAGTAAAGCTATAACAAGATAAAGTTTTAGAGAAAAAAATTGGAAGTCTATTCACGCCCCATCTGGTACCTCCCATACACATCTGGTACCGCCCACTTTAGAAATCGATTAATATTATTACAAGACTTGACGCGATCGTGCCCAAATTCTGTATTTGGTAAAGTTTAAGCAGGATAAAGTTTTGGGGAAAAAATCTGGAAGTCTAGACACGCCCCTTCTGGTACCTCCCATACAAATGTACCACTCCGCCCACTTTAGAAATAGGGTAATAATATCAATACACTCGACACGATCGTGCCCAAATTCTGTATTTTGTTATATTAGAACAGGACAAAGTTTTGGAGAAAAAATTGGAACTCTAGACACGCCCCTTATGGTACCTCCCATACAAATGTACCTTTCCGCCCACTTTTGGGATGTAGTAATAATATCAGTACACCCAACGCAATCGTGCGCAAATTCTGTATTTAGTAAAGCTATAACAGGATAAAGTTATGGAGAATAAATCTGGAGCCTAAACACACCCCTTCACGTACCTCCCATATAAATGTACCACTCCGCCCAATTTCGAAATCGAGTAATAATATCAATAAAATAGAAAATTATTTGTTTTACTGAGGGTAAGGGTAAATGTAAGTCGGGTTGCCCGACTGAAACTTTCTAACTGGTTTTAATTACAAATCGATTATTTTCAATAACTCAAGACTTAAACAATATATTATATTGGGTGATGGTATTTATCAGTCAGTTTAACTGACTGAAATTTCTGTACTGGTTTGTAATAGCAGACAATTTTTATACCATCACCCGTAGGGATGAAGGTATATATCATTTGATACGACCCAAAAGTGTAACACATAGAAGGAGTCACTTTAGACCCTAGGTTTCTTTGAACCAAATTCGTTTCATGACTTTTTAAGTCGTTTGAGCCATGTCCGTCTGTCTGTCTGTCTGTCTGTCTGTCTGTCTGTCTGTCTGTCTGTCTGTCTGTCTGTCGGGTGGCTGTCCGGCTGGTTCGAACGATAACTTTCGAAAGACGCAACCAAATGTTTTGAAATTTTGCACGAGTTATTATTTTCTCAAAACTACTTACGGTATTGCAAATGGGCTACATGGCCCCGCCCCTTCTGGTACCTCCCATACAAATACATCATTCCGCCCACTTTAGAAATCGAGTAATAATATCAATACACCCTAAGGGATCGTCCCCAAATTCTGTATTTAGTAAAGCTATAACAGGATAAAGTTTTGGAAAAAATTTTGAAAGCCTAGCCACGCCCCTTCTGGTACCTCCCATACAAATCTACCTTTCCGCCCACTATAGAGATGGAGAAATAATAACAATAAATTAAACGTGATCGTACCCAAATTCTATTTTGAGTAAAGCTATAACAAGATAAAGTTTTAGAGAAAAAAATTGGAAGTCTATTCACGCCCCATCTGGTACCTCCCATACACATCTGGTACCGCCCACTTTAGAAATCGATTAATATTATTAAAAGACCTAACGCGATCGTGCCCAAATTCTGTATTTGGTAAAGTTTAAGCAGGATAAAGTTTTGGAGAAAAAATCTGGAAGTCTAGACACGCCTCTTCTGGTACCTCCCATACAAATGTACCACTCCGCCCACTTTAGAAATAGGGTAATAATATCAATACACTCTACACGATCGTGCCCAAATTCTGTATTTTGTTATATTATAACAGGACAAAGTTTTGGAGAAAAAATTGGAAGTCTAGACACGCCCCTTTTGGTACCTCCCATACAAATGTACCTTTCCGCCCACTTTTGGGATGTAGTAATAATATCAGTACACCCAACGCAATCGTGCGCAAATTCTGTATTTAGTAAAGCTATAACAGGATAAAGTTATGGAGAATAAATCTGGAGCCTAAAGACACCCCTTCACGTACCTCCCATATAAATGTACCACTCCGCCCAATTTCGAAATCGAGTAATAATATCAATAAAATAGAAAATTATTTGTTTTACTGAGGGTAAGGGTAAATGTAAGTCGGGTTGCCCGACTGAAACTTTCTAACTGGTTTTAATTACAAATCGATTATTTTCAATAACTCAAGACTTAAACAATATATTATATTGGGTGATGGTATTTATCAGTCAGTTTAACTGACTGAAATTTCTGTACTGGTTATAGCTACAAAAATTTGTTGTGTATGGAATTTTTTATACCATCACCCTTAGGGATGAGGGTATATATCATTTGATACGACCCAAAAGTGTAACACATAGAAGGAGTGACTTTAGACCCTAGGTTTCTTTGAACCAAATTCGATTCATGACTTTTTAAGTCGTTTGAGCCATGTCCGTCTGTCTGTCTGTCTGTCTGGTGGCTGTCCGGCTGGTTCGCACGATAACTTTCGAAAGACGCAACCAAATGTTTTGAAATTTTGCACGAGTTATTATTTTCTCAAAACTACTTACGGTATTGCAAATGGGCTACATGGCCCCGCCCCTTCTGGTACCTCCCATACAAATACATCATTCCGCCTACTTTAGAAATCGAGTAATAATATCAATACACCCTACGGGATCGTCCCCAAATTCTGTATTTCGTAAAGATATAACAGGATAAAGTTTTGAAAAAAATTTTAAAAGCCTAGCCACGCCCCTACTGGTACCTCCCATACAAATCTACCTTTCCGCCCACTATAGAGATGGAGAAATAATATCAATAAATTAAACGTGATCGTACCCAAATTCTATTTTTAGTAAAGCTATAACAGGACAAAGTTTGGGAGAAAAAAATTGGAAGTCTATTCACGCCCCATCTGGTACCTCCCATACTCATCTGGTACCGCCCACTTTAGAAATCGATTAATATCATTAAAAGACCTAACGCGATCGAGCCCAAATTCTGTATTTGGTAAAGTTTAAGCAGGATAAAGTTTTGGAGAAAAAATCTGGAACTCTAGACACGCCCCTTCTGGTACCTCCCATACAAATGTACCACTCCGCCCACTTTAGAAATCGAGTAATAATATCAATATAATAGAAAATTATTTGTATTACTGAGGCTAAGGGTAAATGTAAGTTGGGTTGCCCGACTGAAACTTTCTCACTGGTTTTAATTACAAATCGGTTAATTTCAATAACTCAAGACTTAAACAATATCTTATATTGGGTGATGGTATTTATCAGTCAGTTCAACTGACTGAAATTTCTGTACTGGTTTCACTATATATATGTTAGAGCATAGTGCTATACGACAGCGCTGTAGTTTGTACTTTAGTACTCGTTGTGTTTGATGTCACTCTGATTTCTATTGTGAAAGAAAGAGACAGTAGATCTGTACACCGGAAAAGCGGAAAGGGAAGTGAGCGTTGAAAAAGTTCTCATTCGAGAAGTTCGTTCTGTGGTGTACAGAACTATAAAGGAAAAATTTTAAAAACTGAAAATAATTTTCTGTCAAAGAAAAGTAGAAAATATTTGAATAATTTTCTATCATCAGAAGTGGGATCGTTTCTGCCTAACATTTTTGAGTTGGACGAGAGGAAATACTATTCCGCTGGTTTATATATTGGAATTTGCTTGAGGCAAGCGAAAATTCAGTATGGCGGAACAAGATAATTCTAGGAACTTGCCTGAGGGGTTGCGTTCAGATGCGGATGTTGGCCTTCCCCATGGAAACTTCGTCATTACGGCAGATGCTATGAACAAAATTATTGAAGCTGCTCAACGGAAGCAAACAGACAAAGAGGTAACAGGTTTTCCAAATTTTGACCCAGATCATTCTCGCATGGATGTACAAAGGTGGTGCCTTGATATTGATGCGAGGGTAGAGCGTGATAGGTTAGAAAATTTCGATATCATACCCAGAGTTCAAAGCTCTTTGCTTGGAAGAGCAAAATCCTGGTACGGCAAATATGGCTACCAACATTACAGTTGGGTAGATCTACGTGCATCGTTGATTCATGCGTTTACGAATAGCACAGATATTGTTGCACAGCTGCGTTTAGTTGCTAATTCTGAAAGTGCTGAGTTTACATCGTATGCCGACTTTGTCATGGAAAAGGTATCACAAGTAAACCGATTACCTTTTGAAATACCGGAAGATAAAATTATTAAGATTATTATTGGGAGTATATCTGAGGGTAATTTAAGAAATTCATTAACATTTGTTATGCCGTCTTCAGTTCAAAGTTTGATTGATCACTTGTCTTCCATCCGTGAGATACCTCTTTACAAGCAAGAAAATTCATTATGCCGTTTACGCAAGAACAATCATTATAGGTCAGTTACTACGGCTGGGGCTGAAATTAGTACTCAAGTTACACTGAAACGAAAACGAATGGAGGATGAGAGAATATGCTTCGATTGTGGAAAGAAGGGGCATATTAGGTCAAAATGCACTGAAAAATCTAAAATGAATGACTTGTCAGAACAAAGCACATCGAGGAGAATATTGGATCAACATTTTGAGAAAAAAATCAAATGTTCATATTGTGGAAAAGCTGGACACGAAGAAACAACTTGCTGGGCTAAACAAAGAATGGAACGAAAACATGTGAATCTCTGTAAAGACGATGCATTTCCAAAAAATCTCACACCTGTGGTTATTAATGGGAAATCGTATTTTTGCCTTCTTGATACTGGTTCTGACTGCTCGTTGATTAGAACAGATATTGCTGATAACATACCCGGCAAACGAACAGCGAATTTTCTGTCCATTCAGGGAATTGGAAAAGAGCCTGTTTTACTTACTGAACAACTTGATCTATCTCTAGAATTTGAAGACCTAGTTCTTGAGGTAACTTTGCATGTAATTGACAGTAAGCATCTACAAAATGAAATAATAATTGGTAGAGACGTTTTGAAAGATCCTACCATAACGATTACCGTGAATGCTAGTGGATCATCCTTACACCGCAGTCAATCAGTAAATCAGTGTACCAGTAACAAAGAAAAGCATGAGCCAAATGCTAATTGGTCAAAGTCTGTTACCCAAAAATTAAATACTGTTTTGGAAAAGTATTCGCAAAACATTGTTATGGGATTCCCTACTTCAAAGGTTAATACTGGTACTCTTAATATCCGTTTAATGAAAGATACGACAATTTATTACAGGCCATATCGAATGTCGTCCAGTGAACGTCAGGTGGTAAGGGAAATCATTGCAGATTTGTTATGCAATGGCATAATAAGGGAAAGTCATTCACCGTATGCAAGTCCAATGATTCTTGTAAAGAAGAAAAATGGAAAGAATCGCTTATGTGTCGATTATAGGGCACTCAATAAGGTCACAGTAAGAGATCGTTATCCGTTACCGAGAATCGAGGAACAGCTTGATGAATTGGCAGGAAATAATTTTTTTACTTCTTTGGATATGGCCTCGGGTTTCCACCAAATCCCTATTGCTGAGGATTCCATAGAAAAAACAGCGTTTGTAACACCCGATGGGCATTATGAGTACGTGTGTATGCCGTTTGGACTAGCTAATGCTCCTGCAGTTTTTCAGCGTGCGATCAATGTGGCATTGGGAAATTTGAAAGGTAACGTGGCTTTAGTTTATATGGATGATGTTTTGATACCATCAAAAACTATTGATGAGGGCCTGGAGAAACTTGATGTCGTATTGAAAGCATTGACAAGTAGTGGATTTTCATTAAATATGGACAAATGCAAATTTCTTCAAAATACTATTGAATATTTAGGTCGTGAAGTTTCTGCAGATGGTATTAGACCTAGTAAATTTAAAATTGAAGCATTGCTAAACTCACCGTCGCCAAGTAATGTTAAACAGGTACGTCAATTTATGGGATTGGCAAACTATTTTCGAAAGTTTGTACCGGAATTTGCGGCTAAGACTTCCTGTATAACAGCTTTAACGAAGAACAATACTCAATTTTTCTGGAGTGAAGAGTGTCAAGCAGCAAAACGATACATAATTGAGCAACTAACTACTAGACCATTACTTGTATGGTTTAACCCGGATCTTCCTACAGAACTGCATACTGATGCGAGTGCTCTTGGATATGGTGCTATTTTGTTTCAGCGAGTAAATGAAAAGCTTCACGTAGTTGCGTATTATAGCCAGGCCACTAAAGCATATGAAACTAAGTATCATAGTTATGAATTGGAAACGCTCGCTGTCGTTAATGCAGTCAAACATTTTCGGCACTATCTCCTGGGTGTTAAGTTTTTGTTGGTCACTGATTGCAATGCTCTAAAAGCAACAAAAGAAAAGAAAAATTTGCTGCCTCGCGTAGCTCGTTGGTGGATTTTTCTACAAGATTTTGAGTTCGAAATTGTCTATAGGACAGGGAGAAAATTGTCTCATGCAGATTATTTAAGTCGTAATATACCAGTTAAAACTTGTTGCCAAATAAACAGTTTATCCGAGACGTGGTTCCATATTGAGCAACAAAATGATCCAGATACAATTGAAATTATCAATAAAATTAAAAATGAGGATACAAGCACCATAGCGCAGTATTCGCTGGACAGGGGGCTTTTATACAAAAATGTGGAAAATACCAGAAAAATTTATGTGCCACAACAATGCCGACTGACTATAATAAGACGTTTCCATGAAGAGAACTGCCATGTTGGATGGGAAAAGACACTGCTGAAAATGAAAGAAAACTTTTGGATGCCACATATGACTAAAAATGTAAGAAAATTTGTTGAATCTTGCTTAATTTGTCTGGTAGCTAAGAGACCTTCGGGAAAAAAACAGTGTGAGCTTCATCCAATTGACAAGAAACCAATTCCATTTGATGTGGTACATGCAGATTTCATGGGTCCGTTTGAAGGAAAGGAACATCGTTATATTTTCATCATTATTGATGCATTTACCAAATTCGTGATACTATTCCCGTGTAAAACGCTGACAGCTGCAGAAACTGTAAAGGAATTTTACAATTACGTTATGTTGTTTGGTGCCCCAAGCCAGATTATAAGTGATAGAGGTACGAATTTTACCAGTGCAGATTTTAAAAATCTTTGCGTGTCTATGGGTATTACACATCACTTAATAGCACCGGGTACTAGTAGAGCGAATGGGCAAGTAGAACGGTATGTGGATACTGTGGCGAATTTATTGAGAACCAACCTGGATGCAAATAATGATTGGACTCGTTATGTCAGTCGTGTTCAGTTAGCTCTTAACACGACAGTCAATAAAACGACTGGGTTTTCTCCACTAAAAATATTGACAGGAATTACAGGACGTACTCCAGATGTTGGCCCTCTTCTAAATGAATTAGAAGTTGAGCCGCAGTACGATAATGTGAATGCAATACGTAACCTCGTTAATAGGCGAACAGAGGAAAACGCTAAACGAATGAAAATACGATTTGATTTAAATAAAAGTAAGCCAACTGAATTAAAAATTGGTCAAAAGGTGGTGTACTGCAGTAACCAGATACGAAAATCGAAACTGCAAGCATATTATCGGGGCCCGTATGAAATAGTCGGTATTCTTCCTAATGATCGTTACAAACTCAAAAAAGATAGCTGCCGTACTATTGTAGTTGCTGCAAGGGAGGTTATTCGTCCTGTTACTGAGACTACAAACGATTAGCAGGTCACAGGATAAATCAAGGTAAAAATTGGTTGATTCTATCATTAAAATAGAAAAAAAAATCGAATTCAGGGTCAAGCTTAAGATTGCCTCTGAGCCATTACTATTGGTTAATACACTAGTTGTCAAGCTTAAGACTACCTCTGAGACAAAGCTTAAAGTAAGTTGTGGACAAGCTTAAGATTGCCTCTGAGCCATTACGTTCGGTTAATGTACTTGTTGTCAAGCTTAATATTGCCTCTGAGACCTAAAGTTCCGAGTGTAGTAAGTTTTTGACTAAAGTTATGGACAAGCTTAAGATTGCCTCTGAGCCATAACGTGTGGTTAATGTGCAAACAAGCTTAATATTGCCTCTGAGTTGCGATTTTAAATCTTATGGAGATTTTAATGATTATTTTTACAGATATCGATGTTGTTATTGATTAATGGGAATGGATGACTAGAGCTGATTTGTGAACTTTTAACTGCTTTGGAAAAAGAAATGAGGCGTTGTTTTGTATGCCAAGATTTTGAAATGAGTTTTGAAATAAATTATATTCTTGTTATGCACACAAAAAGTTTTTGATTCATCGAGAGCGATGATATTGCAGGATGGCCGTGTTAGAGCATAGTGCTATACGACAGCGCTGTAGTTTGTACTTTAGTACTCGTTGTGTTTGATGTCACTCTGATTTCTATTGTGAAAGAAAGAGACAGTAGATCTGTACACCGGAAAAGCGGAAAGGGAAGTGAGCGTTGAAAAAGTTCTCATTCGAGAAGTTCGTTCTGTGGTGTACAGAACTATAAAGGAAAAATTTTAAAAACTGAAAATAATTTTCTGTCAAAGAAAAATAGAAAATATTTGAATAATTTTCTATCATATATGTATTAGATTTTAAAAATAAAAATAATTTGGTTTAAAAAAATGGATTTATTTACAAAAAAATAAGAAATGTGTTGTTTTATTTTGTGTATTTACTTTTTAATACATTTTTGGAATGTCTCATTTTATTTTTTAAAGTAGTATTTTTGGAAAGGAATAAATTTTTGGAATATTTTTAATTTTTTTAAAATAGTATTTAAGAAATAGTAGGTAATTTAGGTGTTCAATTTTGAGTCTATTCTTCTGTTTCGTTTTTATAAAGCTTGATACAGAAAACACGCACTCACTACTTGTGGAAGTAGGATTTATTGACAAAAGCGCGTTTAGAAGGATTTTGAGCTTTTCTGCCCTTTTATTAAATCTATCGAAATAGTTGAAATCAGCATATAGTCCTGTGTCATTGCAATTGGTTTTCACTGCTGGATTATGGATGTTATTTATTGTCCTGTTTAAATCGTTGCAAAGACTACCATTAGGGGATTCCTTCATCTCACAATCTAAACTCTTACTCGACTCAGCCGTTGTTGGGGAAATTGCAGGATAAAGTCTTTTAAAAAGTTCGTTGGCATATTCCATCGTTTCCGCCTTTTTAAAATACATTACACAGGATGAGCTTGTAGGATATTTTCCGAAGCTAAGATATATAATTAGGCTATTCAAACTTTTGTATTCTTCTTTCGTTAAATCTTGCTATAATTTTGTCTCGCAGCTCCCGAGCATATGCGGAATCCATGTTTAGAGCTGTTACAGTATAAACTTATATACTCCTTCAGCGTCGATTAAAGTCGCTGAATCATTTGATAATCTTTTAATTGCGAGCGCTAAAGGCTGAAGCGCTGAGCTTAAATCTCTCAACATTGTTATTTCTTGTAAGCGCGTGGTTGACACGTGGGTTAATTCTTGAAACTGTTCAATCATTGCAGATAAGGAGCTCCACCGGTGTTTCACATCGACAATGAGCCTTAGTTCTTTATTGTGCTCCTGGAAAACATAGCTTTCCAATTTTATTTCTTTTTCGCTCGACTTGTTAAATGAATTAACATCCAAAATTCCGATGGATGGGCCGGGTGAAAGAGCTGTTAACTAAGCTTGGTGTGACGAAATATCTACGGAGCGCAAAAGACCGAAGCGCTTGGAATACTTTTCTTCGTGCGGATACTTCTGTTGTTGCTGCCATTAAAGAAAAATAAATTAATTTGAAATTAAATTTTAAAATTTTACAAAGCTATCGTTTATGAAACGTAAAATTTTTTTTCTAAATTAATTTGAAATTGAATTTTAAAATTTTACAAAGCTTCAAAAAACATTCTCGTTAACAAAATGTAAAAAAGTTTTCTAAATTAATTTCAAATTCAATTTTAAAATTTTTACTTTTTCAATAACTCCTTTTAGAGTTATAACAAAGAAATTTTAAAAAAACCGAGTACCCGAAGGAAAAAACTCGGTTAAACCGGTTGTTCAAAAATGGAACTTTGGCAAAAACCGGCATACGGTTTTAAATAAAAAAAAACGATTTACGGTTTCGGTTTTGAACACCCTAGGTTTGACAAACAGTTCTGTATATTTCGATCGTGCTGAATTCAGTGGCGTATTTTGATGTATAATACATATTATGTATACGTATTCGCCGTAATTTTTCTCAATTTTTCATGACGGTTTACATCCCCAAAATAACTTTACCAATATTATATAATATTTATCAATAACCGGAATTTATATGGGAAATTTGGTATGTAAGGGCAGTTAGAAGTCCAAATTTTAGTATAACTTGTATGGACTTTAAAGGTCCCACCGCCCATTGTTTCAACGAGACAAATTTTTTTCGCAATGCTATCTGTTATAGAATGCCGCTTGTCATATTTCAAAAAACCCGAATTATGCATTGCATTCTTTTGTTGGCCCTGCTCATAACGCAATCCTGTCATTTGATAAGTTGAATGCTATTATATAACTCATAACTGCTTTCTGATGATGTAAGTGAACTCCAGCCGGTAAAGTTCCTGAGGCGAAGAAAATCCATTCCCATTAGAGTAGATAATGATCAACTTCATTGCAAATTTTTGAAAACAATGTATGAATTTTTCTTTGCCAACAACAATAATAAAGAAATGTGATGACTGCAAAAGTCGTACGAGAAGTTATTGTCATAGCTGAAACAAATGTAAGCAGGGGAGAATTGGAACACACATTGGTTAATGTATCGCTAACGTCACCATCAGCGTTACAAATTATTTTATTCAATGAGCAAATGTTGGCTTAAAGCAAAGACATGTTTTTATTCTTTTGTACAATTGCGGCAAGATTTTCACACGAAGTAGCATATATCGAAAAGGGATTAAGGTATACAGATTGTAATCCGCGCAGGAAACAATGAATATCGAGACAAATCCTAATGATAACACATAAGTAAATGTAAGACATAAATTCGAAAAGTGCCTCTTATCTCTTAAAAATTGTATGTCCGTCAGCTCTATAGATAACCATTTATTTATTTGTAATTAATTTATTTATTTAATAATAATCCTATTGTTACGACGGGGAAGAATAATAGTTATCCAAACGTAGGGAAAATAAAAACACAAGTAAATTTTGAGTTTTAATATAAAATTCGGGTTTTAATTGAGGGTATTACCTTCGGGTGGTTCGCTGGTAATAATCGTATTAGTATCTTATTGTTTGACGTTTCTTTTCTTTTCATTATTCGTTATAATCAGTGATGTTTAAATAGGAACAATTTAAACTTATTATCTATTAGGGTGCCCAGCTAGACACCTATTAAAGTGTTTGCAGAGCTGTATTGTATAAAATTTATAACTAATAATATGCATAATATTTTATAATAATATTAATAATAATATAAAGCGTTTAATATTTCAGAAAGTTTTTATATTACCCTTAGGCACACCTTGCCTGAACGATAAATAGGTTGGCATGAAATAGTAACAAACACGATGTGGGGTTTTAATGGGAGTCCACTTGAAACAAAATCCAAGCGTATACTTCTTTTAAGACATGTCGATTTTTTTTATCTCCGTTTTTGAGATATTTTTTAAGAAGTGACTTTCTTTGCCCCATGATTACTCCATTAAATGGAAGAGGTATTATATCGTGTTATATCTAATTGGAATCGCACTTCTGTCCAAATGGATCTTTTCTGCATTAAAGTAAGTTTTGTTGGAAAAAAAAACTAAAAATCTCTTACTTTTCCCAAAAATTTTATATTTTCTTGCTTAACTTATTTCTATGGGTATTTCCTGGCTTGGCGGACGCACGTTTTTTATTTCTAATTTTGTAGTTTTCTTGAAAAGTTGAAATATTTTAAAGAGGTTAATTCGGCAGCCGCTTTGAACACAGCTCACTTGGGTCCTAGTATGAGTCCCGTTGTGATACCATTTTAAGATTTTCGCACCAAATGTTCCTATTCTATTCGGCCAACGTCGCTGTCAAGCCATTTCCTTGCTGGATATTCCGCAAATCGCCTACGGATAGACAGGTATTGTCTAGAAGTGTCCGATGACCAAGCTTTTCGTATCTCAGGTCACCAAAAGCAGGGCAGTGACATAGAAGATGTTCCGTGGTATCCTCTTCTTCCTCATCATTGCACCTTCTTGAAAAATCGTTGTAGGGTAGTTTCAGCCTCTTAGCGTGTTCACCAACCGGCCAGTGACCAGTTATTACAGCTGTTCCTCAGGTGGACTCTGGACAAGTTCAGCACAAATCGTGTCCTCTGTGCATCCATTGTAGGCCAAATTTGTTTGGTAGTCGTGCAGGTGGGTTCTCTTGCCCATCTCTCTTCAGCAATGAGGTTCAGTTTCCCCGCAATGAGCTGTTTCCCCCTTGTAAGAGGGATCCCAATGAGACCGTTAAATTCGCCCGAGTTCACGGTTATGGTGGCCTTTGCCAACGTATCGGCCATTTGGTTTCCATATATGTCCCCATGTCCTGGAACCCATGTTAGGGTAACCGTCGAATGTCAAGAGACGACCGGCATTCACGAACATTTCTCAAAGTGGTGTACACGTTCTCTAGGGATCTGATAGCCGCTTTATTATCAGTAAGAATATGAATATTGAGTCCAATATCCCAATGTACTGAATATTCTCTACGGCTATTCTAATGGCCGCTATTTCGGCCTGAACTATGCTACAATGGTCTGGTAGCCTGATTGATAAATTCAGATTCAGCTCTTCCGAAAAGATTCCACAGCCCGCGCTTTCCTTTGATTTTGAACCGTCCGTGAAAATTAGGATGACATTCTCCCCAAAGTTCAGGGCAGTATCATTATTGTAGGACCTATCCGAGATGTTCCTTATAAAACCCGGATCGAATAGAGGTTCAAGTATGGTGTAATCCGTGTGGTAGATCACATTGATTAGGTTCAGAATTTTGGCATGTCCATAGTTTCTGTGCATCCATGCTTTTGTGGCGTCTAAGCGCATTGCGGTATTCGCCGCTATTTTCCTCGCCTCAATGTCCGGGGCAAACCAGTTTAGGATCGTGAATAGTGCCTTAGTTGGAGTAGTTCTAAGTGCCCCTGTTATCATGATTGCCATCAGTCTCATGATGCGTTCGCATTTCAGCCTTTGGGACGCTTTATCTAGCGCCGGCCACCAGACTGCCGATCCGTAGAATAAGATTGGTTTAATAACTGATTCGTATAACAAGTTTAGGTTCTTGGGGCTAATTCCCCAATTTAGGCCGATTGGCCTTTTGCAGCAGTATAGAACCGTTGCCGCTTTGCTAATCCTGGTTTGAGTGTTCAGATTCCAATTCAGTTTACTGTCCAATATTAGCCCGAGGTATTTGGCACTATCACTCCATTTAATCTTGGTTTGGCAAATTGAGGGATTTTGTATCTCCGTGTAAATAGCACCAGTTCTGTCATGACACCATTTTAAAAGAAGTTTCAGCGCAGATTCCAGTAGCTCGGAGAGTAGTTTCGGATCTATGCCGGTGACTATTAGTGCCACGTGGTAGTGGAGAGAGTACTCCTCCTTGTGGAGTACCACGAACCGCCACCTTGGAAGTATTTGACACGCCAATACTTAGTGGACGGTTCCATGCTCTCTGGTGGCTTTTCTGATAGTCCTTGGCTAGTCTTGATTGTGATTAGATAAAAATGGTTATATATCAAATCAGTAAGAAGTGTCTGCAAGACATCCTCGAGGATAGGTACATGACCATAGTAAATCGTTGATGACATTTAAAGGACCGTCTATACAAATCGTCGACGAAATCTTCATACAAGTGTCCGCTTTGTCATGCACGACCTGATGAGCTACAATGTCGGTCAAATTTTCGTTGATGCCTATACAAGCGACCTGTCGCCCACACAATCATGCACGACCTGATGGGTGAAAATGTCGGACAAATCGTCGTTGATGCCTATGTATGCCTTGAATTGTCATTCAAGCCATATAAGTATGACTGAAAATTCATTGGTGCCATTTTAAAAGATGGATTTTAAGTTGGTTATTATATTTTTATTAGTATGTCTAATGGTCAACACTTTTGGAAAACTACTGACCAAGAGAGAACTGAAAATTATAAACTTTTATACGGCATTCATATTTATTCGACTTTTCAAACTATGAAATTGCTGATGTGTACTCGTTCGTTTAATAAACAAAAATTTTTTTAAGTCAGATTTCATTTTTTTTGTTCCCATTTTTTCCTTTGATTTTGTTGAATGTGTTTGATGCACGGTCAGCTTGTCGTCAACCGAGTGTTTTGACGACAAGTACATCAATATTTCACATTTTTCTTGCCTAGATTTTATTGATTGTGTCAGCTTGTCGTCAACCGAATGTTTTGACGACAAGTACATACATTTTTTATATTTTGTCTTGAAGACAGCGTTGACGACAAAGTCGTGTATGACGGAACTTCCTACTGGGATGAACTATCAGAGGTATGAAGATGATATTTGATACATTTGTTGGTACAGTATAAATTACAGCAAGGGTATAAGTGGGCGGTGCCGCTTCAATTTTTTTTTTTTGGTTTGGTCGTCCGGAAAATTTAGCAGGGAAGTTTCGATTTTGTTAGTTGATAAAATAAAAAATTAGATGCCTTCCAAAAAACTGTTTATTGATTACACTACTTTACAAATATTATTTTTATACCATCACCCGTAGGGATGAAGGTATATATCATTTGATACGACCCAAAAGTGTAACACATAGAAGGAGTCACTTTAGACCCTAGGTTTCTTTGAACCAAATTCGTTTCATGACTTTTTAAGTCGTTTGAGCCATGTCCGTCTGTCTGTCTGTCTGTCTGTCTGTCTGTCTGTCTGTCGGGTGGCTGTCCGGCTGGTTCGAACGATAACTTTCGAAAGACGCAACCAAATGTTTTGAAATTTTGCACGAGTTATTATTTTCTCAAAACTACTTACGGTATTGCAAATGGGCTACATGGCCCCGCCCCTTCTGGTACCTCCCATACAAATACATCATTCCGCCCACTTTAGAAATCGAGTAATAATATCAATACACCCTAAGGGATCGTCCCCAAATTCTGTATTTAGTAAAGCTATAACAGGATAAAGTTTTGGAAAAAATTTTGAAAGCCTAGCCACGCCCCTTCTGGTACCTCCCATACAAATCTACCTTTCCGCCCACTATAGAGATGGAGAAATAATAACTATAAATTAAACGTGATCGTACCCAAATTCTATTTTGAGTAAAGCTATAACAAGATAAAGTTTTAGAGAAAAAAATTGGAAGTCTATTCACGCCCCATCTGGTACCTCCCATACACATCTGGTACCGCCCACTTTAGAAATCGATTAATATTATTAAAAGACCTAACGCGATCGTGCCCAAATTCTGTATTTGGTTAAGTTTAAGCAGGATAAAGTTTTGGAGAAAAAATCTGGAAGTCTAGACACGCCTCTTCTGGTACCTCCCATATAAATGTACCACTCCGCCCACTTTAGAAATAGGGTAATAATATCAATACACTCTACACGATCGTGCCCAAATTCTGTATTTTGTTATATTATAACAGGACAAAGTTTTGGAGAAAAAATTGGAAGTCTAGACACGCCCCTTTTGGTACCTCCCATACAAATGTACCTTTCCGCCCACTTTTGGGATGTAGTAATAATATCAGTACACCCAACGCAATCGTGCGCAAATTCTGTATTTAGTAAAGCTATAACAGGATAAAGTTATGGAGAATAAATCTGGAGCCTAAAGACACCCCTTCACGTACCTCCCATATAAATGTACCACTCCGCCCAATTTCGAAATCGAGTAATAATATCAATAAAATAGAAAATTATTTGTTTTACTGAGGGTAAGGGTAAATGTAAGTCGGGTTGCCCGACTGAAACTTTCTAACTGGTTTTAATTACAAATCGATTATTTTCAATAACTCAAGACTTAAACAATATATTATATTGGGTGATGGTATTTATCAGTCAGTTTAACTGACTGAAATTTCTGTACTGGTTATAGCTACAAAAATTTGTTGTGTATGGAATTTTTTATACCATCACCCTTAGGGATGAGGGTATATATCATTTGATACGACCCAAAAGTGTAACACATAGAAGGAGTGACTTTAGACCCTAGGTTTCTTTGAACCAAATTCGATTCATGACTTTTTAAGTCGTTTGAGCCATGTCCGTCTGTCTGTCTGTCTGTCTGGTGGCTGTCCGGCTGGTTCGCACGATAACTTTCGAAAGACGCAACCAAATGTTTTGAAATTTTGCACGAGTTATTATTTTCTCAAAACTACTTACGGTATTGCAAATGGGCTACATGGCCCCGCCCCTTCTGGTACCTCCCATACAAATACATCATTCCGCCCACTTTAGAAATCGAGTAATAATATCAATACACCCTACGGGATCGTCCCCAAAATCTGTATTTCGTAAAGATATAACAGGATAAAGTTTTGAAAAAAATTTTAAAAGCCTAGCCACGCCCCTACTGGTACCTCCCATACAAATCTACCTTTCCGCCCACTATAGAGATGGAGAAATAATATCAATAAATTAAACGTGATCGTACCCAAATTCTATTTTTAGTAAAGCTATAACAGGACAAAGTTTGGGAGAAAAAAATTGGAAGTCTATTCACGCCCCATCTGGTACCTCCCATACTCATCTGGTACCGCCCACTTTAGAAATCGATTAATATCATTAAAAGACCTAACGCGATCGAGCCCAAATTCTGTATTTGGTAAAGTTTAAGCAGGATAAAGTTTTGGAGAAAAAATCTGGAACTCTAGACACGCCCCTTTTGGTACCTCCCATACAAATGTACCACTCCGCCCACTTTAGAAATCGAGTAATAATATCAATATAATAGAAAATTATTTGTATTACTGAGGCTAAGGGTAAATGTAAGTTGGGTTGCCCGACTGAAACTTTCTCACTGGTTTTAATTACAAATCGGTTAATTTCAATAACTCAAGACTTAAACAATATCTTATATTGGGTGATGGTATTTATCAGTCAGTTCAACTGACTGAAATTTCTGTACTGGTTTCTCTGGTCTTTGGATAGCACTATTATTTATGATAAAGGATGGATTCTGATTAAGAATAAAAATTAAAAAAAAAATTGTTGTGGCCAATTTTTTTTAGAGGAAAAATTTAATTTTTGTTTCCGTATTTTCCTTTGGACTTTGACATATATTTCAAGTTCTAGACAAACAGTTAGGGGTACCAAATTAATTGTAATCAATTGGCCAATTAAAATTATGCCACTTAAACTCAATAATTGCATACTGGCTGAATACATTTGACAAATTGTGTTTTTTTTTCCAAGAAAAACAGCGTCTCCCTTTTTAATTTTTAAATAATCGAAAGCTCGATAAAATTGTATTTGAAACCTTCGCCGTAACACCTCAGCAAACAATTAAAGTATTGCACAAGATAATCTATATGCTGGTTAAAAAGTAATGGCCTCTGAAACTTGGCATACAAAAATTAAGCTTATATAAATACTTGAATTTTTGCCTTTGGCGGAAGTGGAGAATATGGGGCGGAAGCCCAAACAATAACTAAAATGTACCATTCACTTCGTCATAGTCTGCAACATCGAAATTGTAGATCAAAATTGGAGCCCATGGCACCCTTGGGGGATCAAAAAGGGGGTTCCGGGACCGCATATGTGCGGGTACTCACACGAGAACTAATAGAACTAACCAGTTGTCGTTTTATAAAATCCACCATTTCCAAATTGCAATGTATATAAGTGTTTAAAATGTTCTATTAAATGTTCTATGTATAAATATTTATTTATAATAACAATATTTAATTTTCTGTGCAATTTTTACACCTCGACGATGGCATTTTTTTTTTGATTGTCTTATATGGCGTTCTTTTGCGCCCGTGTTTGTGTTTGACGAACCAAAAATTTTCACCAAAAATAGCTCTGTTTTGTTACACTCAAAGTATAGAGTAAAAAACCAAAAATATTTATCGTTCGCCATTTGACGAAAAATAAGATACAAAAACATGTCATAAGTGTTTCCCTCCATTTTACTATGAATTAATATCTATGTACAAATGTCATTTTACCGATCTGTTGTTGTTTCTTCCGCCCAGAAATGTTCTTCCATTTATCATCATCATTTAACTTTGAGGCAAACATCTAATAGCCCATATTTTATATCTTGAAAATTTAGTGATTTGGAATGTCTACATTTCAAAAGTATTAAATTATACTTAATAAAAGAAGCAGCGATTATGTGGCACTATATAGAACTTAAATTACACGTATATTTCACAAGTGCTGATTCATATTAAATTGTAAAGAGTAAACATAGTGGTGTAGAGTTTCCTGCCAGCCGTGTAAAATCAATTGTAAATAAGTGCGGATGGGAATTTCACACATATCCAGACTCACACTTTGTGCTATACACTCAAGCGGAAGCATTCATGCACACATATCTATTATACCACAACACGTATACGCCACAGTGTGGAAAAGTTAAACACACTTAACTTAAGCAAACTTCCAGTTGATTTTGTGTGCACACACAACATAACTAAATACACACACACACACACGCTCTTATGCACTCACTCACCTACCGGTGCACCGGTGCAGAAATGTATGTGCGGTGTTGTATGCCAAAGAAAAACACCATGAACCTTGTGCAACATTTTCGGTGGTATTCATAAATCGCATTTATGCAAAGTTTACAGCAATCTTAGGTTACGTTTTTCACATTTTTGCTGCGAACACATGCGCAAATGTACTAATTGATAACACATCATTCGAGTAAAATAACTTTGATAGATTTAACAGATAACAAAACCGGTGCCACTGTTTCACATTGCATGATTTATTAATAGAAACTTAGATGGATAAGACTGCACTCGATTTTGGTTCGTTATTAGTGTTGATAGTGGGTTCATTGACATATGCTGTGTTAAGTGGTATAAATTCTCATTTACTTTCGGAGTTCCAATACCAATTAACACGGAAGATAAATTTTATTGGCCAAAATAAAAAAAAATAAATTCCTAATTTGTTTATTATCTATTTTCTTTTTCTTCTTCTTATTAATTGCTTAATATCTACAATAAGCAATAATAAAATTTACACTTAAAATAAAAAATACCCAATTTTGGCACCTTTCTAATTTCTGAAAAATCGGATTTTAAGCCGTAAGTCAAGATTTTGAAGATGTTAGGAAACTTTGGTATACAGGGTTATGTTTGCTCGACAAGACCTACAACATACGCTAGGACACACTCAAGTTCCTTTAATTTTTACTAATTTGTCACAGTGTGTTACCTATACTATCGATATTATGACAATTTTACAAAATCGCAAAAACAAAAGTTTTTCTCGTGTGTTTTGGAATCCAACATTTTTTGTTTTGCACTTAGAATAAATATTTATTGAAAATGTAAGAGGTTGTGCCTTTGGCTGTTAACAAGATTTCTGCCCTGCTTTATTCCCGATGTTGTATTTTCTTTGTGTATTATTTATAAAACGTTACATCCATTTTTCTAGATTTGCTGTTTCATTATATCACTTTTAAGCTTTTAAAATACTTTTTCATCTGTCTAGACGAAGTCGATTTCGACATAACCTGGTTTCATATGTTAGAACGGTAACAGTTGTAACCATAGAGAAATATGTATAAACCGATTAATCGATTGAAATTATTTTTAAATAAATTCTTCTTTCTTTATATAAATGTAATACTGTGGCGGTTATTTCACACTGAATCTAATCAAAATGTTGCAGATGATGATATTGTGTTGGAAGAAGAAGAGGAAATAATTGATATCAATGAAAATAATCTTTTACTGGAATTGAACGATACTACAACTATAACTATAAAAAGTATTCAAAATTAAAAAAAAAAATCGAAACATCTTAATTACATATTATTTTTAAAAGATTATTTTAGAAGATGTGACTAAAAACTTTTTAAATAAAAAAGATCTCATTTTATGTGTACCTAATTAAATATTATTTTTATTAAACGTTTCTGAATTCACATGAATTATTATTTTACTTTTGTATTTATGTTTTAATATTATTTTTATGTTTTTTATTAATAAAATTTAGCGCCTACATTAAATTTGTTTATTTTTCACGTAAGGTATACAGATATACAGAAATTATTCGAGTTATTCGGCTTATTCGATTAATCGAATTATTCGAGCAATTTAAAAACCTTAATCGATTAATCGAGCAAATTAAAAATCCCAAAACCGATTATTTTTTTAATCGAACAAAACCTAAACCCGATTAATTGGATACTCTACCAAATACTTATAGGTGAAGGTTACCTGAGCTAAGGAATAACCGAACCGCTGCTATATGCTTAATTGGTAGACTATTGACTCTACACAACCAAATTCCTGTTACTTTATATATGGATGTATATCTAGTAATCCATAAATAATTTTAGTCAAACTGTCAAATTTCTTTTGTGATAACATACATAGCTTGTTTAACGAACATTGATATAAAGATAACAAGAGCAACAATTGAGTATGTAAAAACCAATGAAATATAATTTTGTATCATTAACAATGGTAAATATTCCGGCCACTTATTTGTCATAAAACAATCAAATGCAAAATCAAAACATAAATAGAGGAAACCTACAAAGAAACCACAAACATAACCGACATCACATAACAATGTTGAGCTTTTCATGTCCTGCCAGAAGGCTCTTTCTGCGCTACATAAATTTCCTAAGTATGGTTATTGTCTAAATAGACTAACATTACAACCAGAAAAATCAGTCGAGCATACCACCAAAATAAATAACTATGTATGTATGGGGCGAGAGTCGCAATATAACTACATACCTATTTATGATCACAAAAATGACGCAATTGCCTGAATAACACAACATCGCTCCGCCGACCAAATTAGTTATGTGCAATACTTCGCATTTGTTTTTATATTTATAGTAGTTTTCTTTCCTTAATCTACTCCAAATTGCGCATCTTATGACACAGATTTTACGAATAAATTCAAATTTTTTTGGGTTGTTTGGGGATGGAAGATGACATCCAAAAAAAAAGTATTATTTTTCCTGTAATAATTTTTAATTATGTGTCGTTTGAGTCCTAACGCAAACCTGAATTCCAAAAATCGCTGAATTCGGGACATCCTTATAGACATATTTAACAACACGTTTTAATAATATTATTTACTTAGCACCTAATTACTATAATCAGAATACTGCGAAGGCTGAGTAAGTGAATTTTTGAAAAATTAATAATGTACCTTAAATATCGCTGTATAATCGCAGTGTAATAGGCTTTGTAGTAAGCATACCTACCTTACTTTGTATAAATTCTGTATTGAAAACAAATCCATTCAATAAATCATTTTTGTTGGCTCCTTAGGAAAACTCAGTGTGGGTTGAATGAAGCAAACAATGGCCATTCTTTTGAGACAATTGGTTGTTCAACAAATTTGAAGATGGCTGTATAAGGAAGGCGGTTGTACATTTAATATTGTGGATAAATGTGTCAATTCGGAGGGACTATACAAATGTTTGGTTTGATATAAAAACGTTGTTATTGTTTACCAGCCAATGCCAACAAAAAAATGAATGATATAAAGATCAAAATGTCACATTTGGGTAAATCCCAGTGTGTCGGACGTTTTATTTATAAGCTTCTTTTAACGAATTTCCATACCATTCAAGGTTATATTTGGAAAAAGTGTGTATTATGGAAGAGCTCTCTATTGGTATAATGAGTAAAATTTAAACAATTTTACTTAAACTTAACTGTTAAAATAAATTTTATTAATTTGTTTTCATTGTTCGGTTGAAGATCATTTCTATTATCGCTAATAGAGTTTTGTCTTACAAGAGTTGTGTGAAATGGATTATGTTGACAGCTGGTAGGGCGGATAGCTATGTCGATAGAAGTCAAGCAATCATCAGCAGCACCCTTTGCTGTACCTTCTCAACTCATTATCACAACCTTAAGTGTTAAAAGCTCAAAGAGAAGCCCAAACACACCGGTGCGAAAATGACATCAACGAAGACCAAACGTAAGCACTTTTGTCAAAAATTCGATTTAGCAAAAGTCAACGTTTTTACTAGGGAGCGCAAAACAAACATACTATTTTGATACATTTTAAAAGAAAAATTATCAAAGGTGAAATATTTCCATTATGTCTTTATTTCACACCTTCTGTGGTAATAAAGCCATATGGCCTTATTTTCCATTCGATTGGGATATGGCTTAATTACCTATGGCTTTATTGCACGGCTCCACTTTTAGCAGTTGTGTTGCAAACTATTTTGGGACCGGCCGTGGCATAGTGGTTAGAACACGCGACTACCATGCGGGAGATCGCAGGTTCAAACCTGGCTCCAGTCATCTTAAAAGAAAAAAAATAAATAACAATTTTCTTTCATTGTCGGCTCCCCTCGAATGTTGTTGACAGCAACTTCGCAGTATTAAGCGTCGATTCAATCGTCGTGTCTAGTAAGAGCTTCTCAAACAGTGACGTTCGCATTCGTCGATAAACAAGTAGGTGCCGTTAGTTGTGAATCTAAAAATAGAAAGCGTGTTAATTCACAACAACAAGAGAAGCTATCCCATACCTCATTCGTGGGGTGCAAAGGGAAATTAAGTTAAGTTATTCGTGTTTAGGAGGCCGAAATCTATAGAAAAAAATTATTTAGAACTCTGCAGCAAAATGACTGTAAACTAGTGTTATTAATGAGATTTAAATTTTAAATTTTTTAATTTTTCCTCTGATTAGTTTTCATGATATGAATTTTTGAATTATTTTGCAAATTTTTTATGAGATGCATCAGCTTATTGGAGAGTAATTCGTAAACTCGTCTTACGATTAGAACAAGAGTGGTCTTCAATTAAAGGTAATGTACTCCCCTAAAATTTTTCTATACAAGCTTTTAATATAAGTTGGGTTGTTTTGATGGTAGGAGCATTTAAAATTTAAAAAACAAATTTTTTTGTGAAAAAATCACGGTTTGAAATTGATAAAAAAATTTATTAAAAATATTAATCGCAAAACTAAATCCAATTTCATAAACTGAGTATAAAGATTGGACTTTCCCGAGCAAAACTAGCCATCGTTTATAAAAATTGGGTGGTAAAAGGAAGAGTTACACGTTTTTAAAGAGGACCCTACAAATGGTAAATTTTTTGATATTAGGCATTTCACGGTAGGTTTAGAGCTAAACTTCACGTTGCATGAAAATTACGATAAAAAGTGGAGATGCCACTGTTATCTGGGTTGATCATGATCATCACGAAAATATTTAATTTGAAATCCTAGCTGACCATTTTTTGAAAATATCGATATTTTCCATTTCTGCCGACTGGACCAAAATTCTTTTTACTTTTTAAACGATGACAGTAAAAAACTGGACCAATGAGATAAAACCTGTTTATTTATTATGAAAGTATACAAACGGGGAATCTTGTATGACCATTGCTTATTTTGACATTGCTTTAACCTGGAGGCTTGTAGTGCATTGATACTGGTAAATTTTCATACCGATCCATTAAGGTTTACTCGAGTTATCCTGCTGACCAGCCATCCAGCCAGCCAGCCTGCCAGCCAGCCACCTATTTTTGGAAATTATATATTTCTCCAATAACTTCAAAACAGTCACTTGGGGGGTTATGAACATTGGTCGATAAATTAATGTTGTGATAGGAGACGAAACCTCAGAGAGCCTAACTATTTGACACACCCCTTCTGGTACCTCCCATACAAATGACCGAATTGACCCTTATAGTTTTGCATACATATCTTTTTTGTAAGTAAACTGAGATCACTCAAATTTTGCGTATGATGTTTGCTTATGAAAATTAGACTCAGGTATGAATATGGACTATATCAGTTCACGCCTTCTGGTACCTCCCATACAAAATTACCTATTTTTGGAAAATTAATATTTCTCCTATAACTTCCAAACGGACTCATGGGGGGTAATGAAAATTGGTCGATTAATTTATGCTATTATAAGAGGCAAAACCCTAGAAAACCTAACTATTTGACACACCCCTTCTGGTACCTCCCATACAAATGACCGAACTCACCCCCATAGTATTACAAACATATCTTTTTTCTAAGTACACTGAATTCAGTCAAATTATGAGTAATTTGTACGCTTCGGAAAATATGAATCAGGACTGAATATGGACTATATCGGGTCACCCCTTCTGGTACCT
This sequence comes from Muscina levida, assembly GCA_964034835.1. Classification (NCBI taxonomy): domain Eukaryota; kingdom Metazoa; phylum Arthropoda; class Insecta; order Diptera; family Muscidae; genus Muscina; species Muscina levida. Next base: position 85,686 of record CAXIUB010000103.1, on the reverse strand, counting down.
CCCATACAAAATTACCTATTTTTGGAAAATAAATAATTCTCCCATAACTTCCAAACGGACATTTGAGGGGTAATGAAAATTAGTCGGTTAATTTATATTGTGATAGGAGGCGAAACCTCAGAAAACCTAACTATTTGACACACCCCTTCTGGTACCTCCCACACAAAGGACCGAACTCACCCCTATAGTCTTACATACATATCTTTTTTTGTAAGTGCACTGAATTCAGTCAAATTATTCGTAAGTTGTACGTATGAAAATTTGAGTTAGGAATGAATAAGGACTGTATCGGTTCACCTCTTGTGGTACCCCCTATCAAAATAAATTTTTTTTTTGAAAAATTAATATTTCTCACATAAATTCCAAAAAAAAATATACATAAGTAATTTTATTTCAATTAAAAATCTATTCATTTCAATAACTCAAGACTTCAACAATATCTTATATTGGGTGATGGTATTTATCAGTCAGTTTACCTGACTGAAATTTCTGTACTGGTTTAAATTTTAAATGCTCTTACCATCAAAACAACCCAACTGATATTAAAAGCTTGTATAGAAAGATTTTAGAGGAGCACATTACCTTTAATTGAAGACCACTCTTGTTCTAATCGTAAGACGAGTTTACGAAATACCCTCCAATAAGCTGATGCATCTCATAAAAAATTTGCAAGATAATTCAAAAATTCATATCTTGAAAACTAATCAGAGGAAAAATTTTTAAATCTCATATTCGTGTTTAGGAGGCTGAAATCTATAGAAAAAAATTATTTAGAACTCTGCAGTTCACAAAAAATAAAGATTTGTAAACTGGTGTAATTAATTCAATTCTCAAGTTGAAGTTAATAAACCATTGATGCTGCTTAATATATGTCAGGAAATTTTTGGCGAAAATGCAAACATATTTATACCATCACCCTTAGGGATGAGGGTACATATCATTTGATACGACCAAAAAGTGTAACAAATAGAAGAAGTCACTTTAGACCCTAGGTTTTCTTGAACCAAATTCGATTCATGACTTTTTAAGTCGTTTGTCTGTCTGTTTGGCTGGTGCGCACGATAACTTTTGAAAGACGCAACCAAATGTTTTAAAATTTTGCACGAGTTAATATTTCCCGGTATTGCAAAAGGGCTACCTTCTGGTACCTCCCATACAAATAATCCCGCCCACATTAGAAATCGAGTAATAATATCAATACACCTAAAGGGATCGTACCCAAATTCTGTACTTAATAAAGCTATAACAGGATAAAGTTTAAAATTTAAAAATTGGAAGTCTAGCCACGCCTCTTTTGGTACCTCCCATACAAATGTACCTTTCAGCCCACATTAGAGATGGAGTATTAATATTAATAAATTCTACGCGATCGTACCCAAATTCTTTATTTAGTAAAGCTGTAGCAGGATACAGTTTTTGATAAAAGAACTGTAAGTCTATACACGCCCCATCTGGTACCTCCCATACACGTCTGGTACCGCCCACTTTAGAAATCGATTAATATTATTAATAGACCTAACGCGATCGTGCCCAAATTCTGTATTTAGTAAAGTTCAAGCAGGATAAAGTTTTGGAGAAAAAATCTGAAAATCTGTAACCTCCCATACAAATGTAGCACTCCTCTTACGCAAAATTTGATTCAATTTAGTGTTCTTTCAAAAAATATATGTGTTTAAAACTATGAGGGTCAATTCGGTAATTTTTTGTGTCAAATAGTTAGACCAAATTTTATTATCAACCTGGGTCCTTTTGGAAGTTATGGGAGAAATATTAATATTTGCATTCCTCAGTAAAAATTTCAATCCAATACATTTACGTTATTAGGATCAGTGAAGGTTTACTCGATCAATCTTTTTAAAAACCCGAAACAAATTTCATCTTACGTTAAGTAATATAATAAAAATTATTTTTCAAAAATTCTGTGATATTTAATTTGTAATTTGCAAATATTGCGTCCGAAAGTTATTTTAATTAATAATGAAATTAAATAGGATTGAGCAAACATACTCGTTATCATAATAAATAGCTTAGAGTAGTTATCATTAGTTAGTAACTTAATGTGTGCCAAATAAATAGTTTTCGATACATTTGTAAAATAATATTGTCTCCTAAACTATCACACGCATGCGACTTTAGAGATATATTTTTATATTGTACTAAATGATATCACTAACTTTTATGCGGTAAATGACTTTGGGTTTTTTTTCTATTATTTCCTTCTTAAATGTTTTATTTGCTAGTAACACACATTTATACAAACTGATAAAATTTCCATCGGAGATTGTTTGATTTACTTGTTGTCTGTCATTCTCTCTGTCAGCATTATATGTAATCGCAACCTGTAATGGTGATGATAATGATATCCTTACAAATATGAACAATAAATACGAATGCGAAATATGAATTCTAATGCGAGAATGTCTTTGTATCAGTGCCAAGTAGGACATGCATCCGCAAACAAAGCAACCATGTGAATGACTTGTGAAAAGCAAAGTGCCAGCCAGCTCTACTCTTTGTTGGCTTTATTATCATAATCATTGATAACTTGGATACACATTACACACACATTGAAGTACAATGGGAAAGGAAACCTCTTTGTGGCACCCCAATTTTGTTGGCATAATCGGTCGGTTTATTACATACAACATTATGTATTACAATGTGGGAATATCAACAATGACTTTTCACCTTATATGTATCTTACCTACTTTGTTTGTAGATGCTTATCGCATAAATATACAAATATATTCCCATAACGCTAAGGAATAATATATAATATATATACGAAATAAATACAACATACAAAGAGTAACAGCTGAAGTGAGCCAAAATTGTTGTTATTACTGGTAATTAATTTTCATCGGAACCAACGATATATTGTTGAAGGTTGAGAAATTTGCATGTTTTTAAACAATATGTGTGACATACTGATCAGACCTTGGCAATGTGGTTTAAACATGCGACTGTCTTGCGGATAAAATTGGATCGAGGTCTGCTATCTATATTATTTTAGACCAGCTAATCGCATTTGTTTGTTAAAAGCTTCTAAAAAAGCGAACGTTTGGATTCGGCGTTAAAGTAGGTCTAGTAGTCTTAGTTTAAAATTGTAAGTATGTTAACTCACTCAAATCCACAAAGCCTTATACAATAAATAGTAAAATATTTTTTTTTTTTAATTTAAACATCGAAAAAAAAAATTAATAAATACCAGTAAACTAAACTTCGTTCTTTATTCCTATTACAATAACATTTTTGTTCAAATGGGTACAACTTTATGTAAAGGAATGTTTGAACGCAGCACGAAAAAAGTCAAATACTGGTATTGACAGATTGAAATAAAAATAAATATCGAAGCGCTTTGTTTTTTTTTAGTTTGATAATGAATTACACAGTGCAACATTTCTAAGGTCATCGTCTGGTGCCGCCTTCGTACCCAGATATTTTTGAAGTATATACCGAGACTAAAAAAAATCCCCAAAGGATTTGGCCCCATTACATCGAAACATTTTTTTATGGATACTCCAATATTTTCAACCCAACACGATTTTTTTTTATCATTTTTACGGAGTCCATATTTCATTAACCGTTCGAAAATTTTTCTTTTTGTCTTCGGCAAAGTTGAAGATCTAAACCAGAGCAAAAAAAGTGTCAAATAGACCGACCCAAAAAAATTGCATCCAGTGCATGAAAATTGCAAAAATATGGGAAAGAAGGATATTTTTTCATGATGTTTTCCACACAAAATTTATTTCGTTGATTTATGTTGAATATTAGTTATTATAATCATAATTTATGGTGAAAATATCATGAAAAAATAGCCTTTTTCCCATATTTTTACAATTTTCATGCACTAGATGAAATTTTTTTGGGTCGATCTATTTGAGACTCTGGTTCTGGTTTAGATCTACAAATTTGCCGAAGACAAAAAGAAAAAATTCCGAACAGTTTATGAAATATGGGCTCCCCAAAAATGGTCAAAAAATCGTATTGGGGTGAAAATATTGGAGTATCCATAAAAAAATGTTTCGATGTAATGGGGCCAAATCCTTTGGGAATTTTTTTAGCCTCGGTATATACTTCAAAAATAGCTGGGTACGAAGGCGGCACCAATTTATGTGTTGCACTGTGTTATATATGTTTTTTACTTCGACATCTTATAGTGAGTATGTAGATAAATAAATATTGAATTAAATCCACGCATTTATAGTTTGTCATAATTTATTTTTCATTTCCGTACATGATGATACAAATTAATCTTTCTTTATACAAATGTATAGTCTTTGACGCTATGATAAACTCAGCCTTTGTTGCAACAGCATTTAAGCCATTCAATTAACATTAAGCACAGTTTATAGTTAATAGAGTTTTAAGTTTAATTTTTGGAGGCAAGTTATGCACGATTACGACTTTTCCGCGATTCTCTTGTCTGCTAAAGTTTGTCTTAGAAGTCAAGGGAAAACGATTTTCATTACTTCGTTGGGGACTGATATGTTCCAAAGGTAAAATGGTGTGGTTTTTTGTCAATTTATTTATTTCGAAATAGCTAACATATAACACTAACTGCCATTTATAATGTTTTTCTTGTCTGCAACACATCTTTGAATTTTCTGGCTTTGACGATCAAAGATAGAGCTGACTATGTCTTTGTGCCTTTGGTTATTTGGATTGTTGATTAGTTATTGGCGTAAGCCACAGAAATTGAATCAAGACCACTAAGTATATTTAAGAAAATAACGAATTTAACGACCAACGACTTTTTGCTTACTTAACGAAGAAAATAGTTAAGATTTTATTCCTTTAAAACAATGGTAGTACCAATTGCTGTCAATTGGCTTATTCTTATTTCCAAAACCGTTGAGAAATCAAAACTCCATCAGTATCAGACTGAGTGATAAGTCCTCAAATAAGGAAAGTAACGAAACCCATTTTTTAACGGTAAGTCAAGATTTTGTGGGTGTGAGGGAACTTTGGTATACAGATTAGTTTTGTACTTGTACAACATTCAATGGGTCATTCCCCAAGTTCCATAAATTTTTTTCATTGCAGGATGTTGTGGAAATATTTTTTTTTATAAAACGTTAAAGTTATGTTATTTTTAGCATAAAAATTTTAAACGGTACATTATTTTGGGAAAATAATTAAACACTTTGAAAGACTGATCTGAGAAAAACCAAGATATATGAACAATCAACACATCTAATAAAGATTGATATTTGGTTTCGTTTTAATATAATTCAAACAACATTATCATCTCCATCACCATGTTGAAGAGATCACACGATAGGCCGTCGCCTTGTTTTAGGCCTCGTCTGGTACAGAATGGTTCCGTAAGGTTCTTGCCAATCTTCACTGAAGACTTCGTGTCAGTCAGCGTCATTCCGCAAAGACGTATCAGCTTCGCTGGAATACTAAACTCAGCCATGGCTTCGAGTAATTTCTGCGGCATCGGGCTGTCGAAGGCATATAGTCGACGAAAAGATGGTACGTGTCGATCTGTTTCTCTTGGGTCTTTTCCAGGATTTGCCGAAGTGTGAATATCTGGTCAGTTGTTGATTTTCCAGGTCTAAAGCCACACTAATAAGGCCCGATCAGGTTGGATAACACTGGCCTTAGTCTTTCACATAGCACACTCGACAGGACCTTATATGCGATAGGTAAAAGACTTGGATCACTTTTTTTCAGCACAGGACATAATGCACTTTTTAAGCCAAACCGTGCGCAGGAGCTGGTGCATGCTCGTTATCAGCTCCTCGCAACCGAACTTGAACAGCTCTGCCGATATTGCTATTCTTACCTAGGCTTGACTTGGTTTTGGGCAAATTCAGTCTGCACACCGAAATGTCGAACAATGGCATCAGACTGATTGATTTCTCTGCGGCAAGAAATATGGTAGTTAGCAGCACTAGATTTGACCATAAAAATATTCATAAGGCAACATTTTATCTCCAGATCAATTCACGAGGAATCAGATTGATCATGTGGTAGTCGATGGAAGGCACGCATCGAGTGTTCTGGACGTACGAGTGATTAGGGGTGCGAACATTGACTCCGATCACTTCCTTACCGCAGTTAAGGTACGCACAAGGCTAAGCATGGCGAAAAACGTACGTAACCAGGCACAACGAAAGCTGGACATCGGAAAACTGCGGACCACAGAGGTAGCAAACGCCTACTCCAACCACCTAACTAGTGTTTTTTGTCCCGAGAATTCCCGGGATTTTCCGGGATTTCATTATGCTTATTTACTCTGTCAATATCAAAATGTTAAACAAGTTAAAATCCACTAAAAACATAAATTATTTAGTGTTCCAAATTTTTACCATAAAATTACCAATTGGTGACTATTTTCGTGACCATCACTATCGTATTCCCTCTCTCGATGCGTTATTTATCTTTAAAATGTGCATTACTATATAGAGAAAAATTCGAACGTATTAAATTGTTAAAATGGATCAGCAATACAATGTCCATGAGTTGATGGGTACTTACTTATTGATAGGCATATATTCTAAAACAATATTTTTAAGCCAATTGACTGACACTTTTCACCAATTTATTCCAAGGAGTACGAACTTCAAAAATCCCTTCATATTGACAATCACCCCATAAAATAAATGTTAAATCTAATTGTCGCGATTCCACCTTTAGTCGTTTGGTTTGGTTGATGGTAACAGTTTCATCCCATTTTCGGGTTTGTCTTGCTAAAAGTTGGAAATTCTTTCATATCGCAGAATCGCTCCATAAAATAAATATTCGCCCCAATACCCGCATTTATAGCTTTAGGGTGATGGTACCAATTTGATATGAATTTAAAGCGCACAACTGCTCACTAAAACTAATACTCCGCCCCTTATTTGATATTCTACCTTAAGCCGTTTGGTTTTTCATTAAAGGGTAAACATTTTGAAAAATCTCCTCATGCAGATCTCTAATTCTATAGGAAGTATTCCCATATAGATTTTTGCGATGCTAACTTTAGCCGTTGGTCTGGGTGGTTGCATAATTTTTACACCTTATGGGGCTTTTTTAGCACCTAAAAACGAATTTTGAAAAATGCCTTCGAATTATAGCTTTAGTCGTTTGGGTCCTTTTTTAAATCTAAATGGACGAATTCTATAAGGATATTGCTCAATGACACGGGTTTTATCCCTTTTTGGACTTTTTACCCCAAAAAGTACGAATTTCGAAAAATCCCTACTTGCAGCCCTATTGTTCTTTAAAAAGCTTGCTCATATACATTTCCAGCTCATATACAGCTTTTGCCGTTTGGCCTGGATAGTGTTACAAGTTTTTTCACTTGTTAGACCTTTTTTCCCCCCTAAAAGTACGAATTTCAAAAAATTGCTTGGTACACCACTCTACGTTTATAAGGAGATTGCTCATGAGCAGGATTTACGATGATAGCTTGTCTAAATATTAACAAATTTTCGGATAAACCATAACATGAAATTTTTAGAATTATTTTTATTTTTCATTTCATATTCGTTTGTTTGTATTAAAATAAAAAAATCAATTTTTATTTATTTTTTGTTTTGGACCGGGATTTCCCGGTATCCCGGGAAAATGATATAAAAATCCCGATATCCCGGGAAATGAAAAATGCCGGGAAATCTAAAACACTACACCTAACTCAACTGCTGCGGAATGCTCCAACCCCTGACAATATAACCTCGCAGTGGCAAAATATAGCCGACTCCTTAGAACGGGCTGCGAGAAGCGTACTTGGGTACTCAAAGCCGTCTCAAGAAGATGCCTGGTACGATGATGAATGTCGCAATGCCACGAGAGAGACGGTTGCTGCATACAGGGCGAAACTGCAGCCAATCGCAACGCGAGCTGTTCGTGAACGGCACAGGGAGAAGAGACGAGAGGCAACTCGGCTTTTTAGACGGAAAAAGAAGGAGCTGAAGAAGAGGCAGGATGAGTGCACAGAGTTGCTCCGAAGCAGAGGGGAAGCCCGAAAATTCTACAAGAGAGTTAAGGCGAGAATGCGTGGAACAGGGTTACCCTCCTGCAAGGACAACGATGGTCAGCTAGTGACGGACCCGGATAACGTTCTGAGGATATGGAGAAATTCATTTTAAAAATTTATTGGATGCAGACACCACTCCTGAAGACAATCTCCCGCCTTAAAAACAACAAAGCTGCTGGAGCCGACGGTCTCCCTGCTGAATTGTTTAAGGCTGGCGGGGAGGAGCTGATTAGGAGCATGCATCAGCTCATGGAGAACATCTGGCAAGAGGAGAGCATGCCCGGGGATTGGAGTCTCAGTCTGTTATGTCCCATATACAAGAAATGAGATCGTAGTGAATGTAAGAACTACCGTGGAATAAGCCTATTACCAATTACGTATAAGGTCCTTTCAAGCATATTGTGTGAACGTCTAAAGCCAATTGTAGAATAACTAATTGGACCATATTAGTGCGGCTTTAGACCTGGCAAATCTACGACGGATCAAATATTCACCTTACGACAAATCCTGGAAAAAAACCCATGAAAAGCAGATCGACACCTACCACCTCTTTGTCGACTACAAAGCTGCCTTCGACTCTCCGATAAGGAATAGGCGTTATGAGGCCATGTCTGAGTTTGGTATTCCTGCAAAGCTGATTCGACTTTGCAAATGTACCTTAGACAACACCAAATCCTCGGTTAAGATTGGTAAGGATCAGTCTGAACCATTCAACACGGAAAGAGGTCTCAGGCAGGGCGATAGCCTGTCCTGTACACTATTTAATATAGTTATGGAGAAGGTGATGAGAAAGGCTGGTGTCAACATGTAGGGCACGATATTCCGCAAGAGTCACATGCCACTAGCCTATGCCGATGATATAGACATCATTGGCCGAAATCTGCGGGATGTTACTGCAGTTTTCTCATCACTAGAAAAGGAGTCAGCAAAAATGGGTTTAGCGGTCAACGAAGACAAAACAAAAATAATGATTTCGACGAACAAAGAGTCCTCTCGATGGGGACGCACCGTGAACGTTGACAATTATTGTTTTGAGGTAGTTGACGAATTTACCTTCCTCGGATCTTCCGTCAACAAGAAAAATAATGTCAGCCAAGAAATTAAACGGAGAATAGTGCTAGCCAATATATGTTTCTACGGTCTTCGGCAGCACTTTAGTAACACCACCTTCTCTCGGAATACTAAGAAACAGCTATACCAGGTGCTTATCTTACCTGTTCTGTTGTATGCTGCCGAATCATGGGTGCTTACTACAACGGACATACAAAACCTGGGAGTATTCGAGCGAAAAGTACTCCGAAAAATATATGGACCTATCTGTGTCGAAGGCGAGTTTCGCCATCTGATGAACCATGAGCTGTATGAGCTTTACCACGACATCGACGTAGCTAAAAGAGTCAGAATCCAACGACTTCGATGGCTGGAACATGTTGCCAGGATGGATGAAAATGCTCCAGCGAGAAAGGTGTTTGAAGGCGAACCTGAAGGACGGCGCAGAGCAGGGAGACCCAAACTCCGTTGGAAGGACCAAGTGGTAGGCGATGTGCCATCATCTGGTAGGACTAACTGGAGAACACACGCAGAAGACCGAAGCGTGTGGAATTCTTTATTACTTCAGGCCTCAAATTTATGAACTATGTTTCGTAAATTGTAATTGGCCACTTAAGTAAGTAAGTAAGTAAGCCGTCGTCGACAATTGGCGTGAAAACTTCACGTGCGCTGCCTTCTGGAACCAGCAGTTGCTGGATACGCAGCACACTCTGCGTATCTGTGATCAAATTTCCATCCTTGTCCTTACAGGAGGGGAGGCCATTACCGTAGCCATTTGCTCTTACTTTCTTGTAAAATTTTCGGGCCTCACCTCCATCCCTGTATCGCTCTATATCCTCGTTCTCCCGTTCCTTCATATGACGTTTTTTTCGCCTAAATAGCTGGCTCGCCTAAATAGCTGGGGTTTGCAGCTTCCTGATGTCCAGCTTTCTTTGTGTTTTGTTACGTGCGTTTTTCGCTCTTCTCAATCTTGTGCGCTTCTTGGCTGCAACCAGGTAAAGATCCGAGCCAATATTAGCACCACGGGTCACTCGCAGGTCCATGACACTAGATGCATGCCTGCCATCAATTACCACATGATCAATTTGATTTTTGGTGTTTTGATTGGGGGATAGACAAGTTGCCTTGTGGATATCTTTGTGCTGGAATCTGGTTCCACACACTACCATGTTTCTTCCCGCTGCGAAGCAAACTAGCCTAAACCCGTTGTCTGACGTGTCAGTATGCAGGCTGAATTTACCGATCGATGGACCAAGAACATCTTCCCTTCCTATTTTTGCATTAAAGTCTCCCAGAACAATTTTAATATCGCTGGGCAGCGGTCGTATGTTTCCTCTAGGCGCTCGTAAAATGATTCTTTAATCTTATCGTATTTATCTTCCATTAGGGCGTGTACACAAATCAGCGTAATGTAAAAATATTTTTCCCGGATGCAAATGGTGGATATTCGGTCACTTACAGAGTTAAACCGCGAGAACAGGTGTCGAAGTCTCTTGCCGACTATGAAACCACATCAAAATTAGTGTCTTTCTGCATGGCAGCTGTAAAAGATGTCACAGTTCTTTTGTCGTATGCATCCCTGTCCCGTTCATCTCATTTCCTGTATGGCGGTGATGTCAGCCTTGTATTTGTCGAGGACATCCGCCAGTTGGATAGAAGCACCATCTCTGTATAGAGTTCGGACATTCCAGGTGCATATCCTAAAATCATGGTCCCTATAACGTTTGCTGAGGTCGTCAACATTTGGGGGGTTTTGTTTTGTATTTTCTTCGTGTTTTCATAATAATTGGTTTGTTTAAGGAGAGTGGCTTATTAGGCCACCGCGCCCGATCCTAGTTTCTTGGGGCTGTCAAAGCCACTAAGAGAGCCTGTGTTGAGCTTCAGTAACTTCTGTTACCTACTTTCTAAGACGCATCGGTGGTAGCATGCCGATTAGGTTACTCAACATTTTTTTCGCCTTCTAACTCTAGCTAACTTCTAAGCGGTTCCTTTAAAGTCATTGGCCGGAGAATACTTGGTCTAAGACAGGAAGTAGTTAGCTGTTTGGACAGTACCACAAAGGAATCGCTTCTGGTCACTCCCAAGTAAGTGGTAATCAGTAACTTTCCACCTCTGGGCAAAGTCCCATTCCCCATGGATTAGGTTAGGTTAGGTTAATTCGGCAGCCAAGTTGAACACAGCTCACATGGGCCCTATTATGAGTCCCGTTGTGATACCATTTAAAATTTTCGCACCAAATGTTCCTATTCTGTTCGGTCAACGTCGCTGTCAAACCATTTCGTTGCTCTGATGAAGGCATGGATGTTCCGCAGATCACCTACTGATAGACAGGTATTGTCTAGAAGTGTCCCATGACCAAGCTTTTCGTATCTCAGGTCAACAAAAGCAGGGCAGTGACGTAGAAGATGCTCCGTGGTCTCCTCTTCTTCCTCATCATTGCAGCTTCTACAAAAATCGTTGTAGGGTTGTTTCAGTCTCTTAGCGTGTTTATCAACCGGCCAGTGACCAGTTATTACAGCTATGATGTCCCTCAAGTGGACTCTGGACAAGTTCAGCACAAATCGTGTCCTCTGTATATCCATTGTAGGCCAAATTTGTGTGGTACAAGTGGGTTCTCTTGCCCATCTCTCTTCAGCAATGAGGTTCAGTTTCCCCGCAATGAGCTGTTTCCCCCTTGTGAGATAGAGACGAGACCGAAAACTTGGCCCGAGTTCACGGTTGTGGCAGCCCTTGCCAACGTTTCGGCCCTTTGGTTACCATATATGTCCCCATGTCCTGAAACCCATGTAAAGGTTACCGTCGAATGTCTCGCTATCTTCTCAAGAGACGACCGGCATTTTCGAACATTTCTCGAAGTGGTGGATTCTCTAGGGATCTGATAGCCACTTTACTATCAGTAAGAATATGAATATTGCCGTCCAATATCCCAATATACCGAATTTTTTCTAAGGAAAAGTACTACTACCCGTCTTTAAAATAAATCTGGTTTCATAGCATGAACTTGGATTGTCAAAGAAGATGGATTATACTTCCAGAACTAATGAACTTGGGAACCATTGATATGCTAGCAAGGCAGTCGGGAGGGTGGTTCGGGTTCATTATGAACTGAAGTTGATTATTGCAATCCAAGACGTAAACAAATAATGATATAGACTCCCGATAAAGTAAATAATAAAATTGTGGAGGGAATGTATTGAACCCAACCACAAACCCCTATGCTAGTCTAGATGTTATAGTTTAATAACAACACAGTCAATGTTCCAATTATTATCAGAGATCTCCAGATATCGTTGGAGATATCGCCTCTTTACCCATCCCAGCCGTGATCTTAGTGGCGTACATATTGTGCTAAGATCCCATTATCGATGCCCTTACTTCACCTTACCCTACCAATTCGTAAGAAAACTAATTACATTACTGCAACAATTCATTTTGTATATTTCTTGGAATATTTAAATTTGATCTCATAACTCATACTAATTTCAGTTATTATAAAAGATATAATTTACTTAACATCTTTATGTGTATGTACTTCACTAGGTTGGGTATACTAAAGTAGTTTTAACAGTGGCAATATAAGATTAACAATTGTAGTTTTTATTTAATGCTAGTTAATTTAAAATCTGAAATATGTAATTGATTTTATTCATGATTAAATTCTTTTAAGCAAAAGCTAATATGGAATACAAATGGTTCTTTAAAACAACTGTATTACATTCAAAATGGTTCTTTATAACCTCAAAATTCTAATCGTTTCGCGAATATTATTATTTGGTTTTTAAGATTTGAATTCTTTTTTTTTCAATTAAATGTTAGTGTTTATTTTATAATTCGAATAATCTTTGCAACCTAATGTTCGGTTTTTTTGTTTTTATAAGCAAAGTTCTAAAATTGTACAATTATTATATAAAAATGTGACTCACCATTTTCCAGATTCTATATTGTCGACTCCGAGGCCTCGATGATGCTTTTTACTAATTTGAGGTCGCTGATTTCAAATCTAATCTCCATTTTTCTCCATCAGCTCGAATTTTTAAGTTACAGGTACTAATCGTATTTTCGACTTTTTTCCAAAAAATTATAGTTAAAAAAATCACAATTTTTTTTTTCATAAGCCGGATTTTAAAGTTTTGTTTTTTTTTAAAGATATCGTTGTTACCTTTTAAAAAAAATTAAATTTTTTAATATCACAAAAAAAAAATGACTGAGCAACGGCTGTTTTATTCAAAAAAAAAAAAAATTACACATTTTAATTTTCTTCACGCTGAAAGTTAATCGGTTGGGGGCAAATTGTTGTTTTTATTAACTTTATTGAATACCATATTAAAGTAGCTTTCTAAAACATGTATGTACGTAATAATCGATTGAAAATTGAATGAGTTATGCTAAGTTCGGTGATAACAGATTTTTCGAATTTTTTTGTTTCTATCAAAAAAAAATTAAAATTTTGTATTTTTAAAAATCATGACAAATTTTCAAATTTATTTATAGTTTAATTTATAGTTTTGCCTCCTATTACAATATTAATTAACTGACCAAATTTAATAAATCGGCAGGTTTCAATTTAGAAGTTAAGGGAGAAATATTAATTTACCAAAAATAGGTCATTTTGTATGGGAGGTACCAGAAGGGGTGATCCGATATAGTGCAAATTCATTCCTGATTCATATTTTCATAACCGTAAAACTTACGCATAGTTTGACTGAATTCAGTGTACTTACAAAAAAGATATGTATGTAATACTATTGGGGTGAGTTCGGTCATTTGTATGGGAGGTACCAGAAGGGGTATGGCAACGGTTTCGGTTTTTTTAGGGTTTGTCTACTTTTGCAAGATAAATAAACTGACCAAATTTAAATATCCTCCAGTAGTCTGTTTGGCAGCTATCGAAGATATATTAATTATCCAAAAATTGGTAATTTTGTATGGGAGGTACCAGAAGGGGTGGGGCTATTCCCCCTATTTACAATCCCATAAGTTCGTTTCGAAAAATATTAATACTGATAAATTTTCATAACGATAGGTTTAGATTTGCTCGAGTTACACTTTCACAAACATATTAATAAACGTTATTTGTGCATGGAAATCGCGATTTTTGTAAATTTAGTTATGTCAGTAAATTGTTGACAAAATCAAAAGTTGTGCACAGATTTCAATGAAATATATCTCATTTGATTCAAACTATATTAAACTAAATGTTTTGAGACCATTACTGTGATTTTTGTTGCATTATTTTTTTTATGAATTGTTAAAAAAACATTTTTTTTTTATTGTAAAATTTTTGTTTTTTTTTTAAACTTCAACGATATCTCTCAAACTACTAGGCCAAATTAAAACAATGTAAGCACGGATTAAAGATAATTTTGTTGACGAGTTTCAGTTTTTTTTTTAATTGAATATGGTGAACCGTTTTTAAGTTATTTAAATATTTGTAGTGGAAGTGCCTTAGTTTTGGACATAACGGTATATCTCGAAAAGTCGAGCTGATACAAAAAAACCAAGTGCAGATTTGGATTCCGCGTCCAAAATTAACTTTAAACCAATATTCAGTTCTTAAACAACAAATACCTTGGTCCCTTGTGTTATTGCTGCTGGTGGAATTCAAAAAACTTTAGAATTTTGCTTAGGCTATATATCAAAAAAATTCAAATCTTAGCTGACACGATGTTTTTTTTCCTCTGAATTATTGTTGCGACGTATAAAAGCGGCTATACTGATGTACTCGTAGCTGTTGCAATGGCGACTTTTCAGTTTACATGATAAAATGATGATGGATCATTGGAAGTGGTTGATGGCAGGTTTTTGTTTTAAATAAAACGTTCCTTGGGTGTTGTTTGTGACCAGAAGATAAGTTTTAATTCGTTAGGAAGGTGGCTCCTCGTTTATGTCTCACAGATAAAGTGACGGTAACTCGAGCTATGAATTTCGCGGGGAAAAGTTTCACGGGAGGTCACCAGAGATGTAGGTAGCTGACTGTTTTTATTGGCTTTGGGCTATTGATAATGGGACCTCTCAAAAGGGCCTCCCTATTAAACTTTATTTGTTATCCGAAGTGCAAGTTTAATTCCAGATTTTTCTGTTAAAATAACATTCCAAGGCTGTGCGAATTAAATTGCTGACCAGCGTTTACGCAAATCTGGACACGGGGAATTTGCACTTCCCGTCTAGAATCAGTGATAAATTTTCCCACACCTAATTATCCAATTTGGGTTTAAAATATTTGCTCGCGACGTGGGGTTTGAATTTTCACTCTGAGTAAAACAACTCAATATTAGCTTCCACTATTAATTAAGATTTTCGTCAGCACTATATGATTGTCAAAAACAAAAGACAATGCATGTGGTTTTCAAAAACTATTAAACCTCGCCGTCTAAAGCGACGATCTCAGCTTGTCATATTCACCACGCTACATCTACATTTATGACAAACATGTTACAACAACATCTCAAGCAATTACTTCCAGTGCAGCTTCCGAATTTACGTTTTTACCGCTTACTACTCACATACTCTTTAAATGAATTTCATTCGCCAATAAAAGAAAGAGAGTGAGAAACAAATATATGGATATATACGGATATGCTAGCCGGATGTGTTACCAACTAGCCTTTTGACTACCTTGTAAGCTTTGGTTTTAAAAATGTTGTATATATCTTCGCAAAGGCAATGTAAGCGGTGTAAGCCCGGATTAGTTACTAACAAAACAAACAAAAAAAACCAAAGAGAAGAATACAAGAAATATCAAACGATCTCCCGACAATCTAAGGAAGTAACTTACAAGGGATGGCACAATGTAAGATAAGTACAATTTTTGTACATATT
The DNA here is from genome assembly GCA_964034835.1 of Muscina levida. Lineage (NCBI taxonomy): Eukaryota > Metazoa > Arthropoda > Insecta > Diptera > Muscidae > Muscina > Muscina levida. Next base: position 69,845 of record CAXIUB010000103.1, on the reverse strand, counting down.
TATTGCTTCTCGTCTAATTGGTACTTATAACTATAAGAATTGTGAGACGGGATAGCACACAGACTGCCGATCCGTAGTATAAGATGATTCGTATAACCAGTTTATGTTCTTGGGGCTCATTCCCCAATTGAGGCCGATTGCCCTTTTGCAGCAGAAAGAACCGTTGCCGTTTTCAGAGTCAGAGTATTCTGAACTATTTGGTATGTTTCAACTGGAATCAAGATATCTATATATATAAAAATGGTGGCACAAATGTATAGTAATTCATCAATTGAGAACGGCTGGGCCGATTTTGCTCAAATTTTTTTTGAGTTGTTCGTATTTGCCAGGAGAAGAAAAGAAAATTTTGGGGAAACCTCCGGAAAAGTCGGGAAATTGTAAAAATCGAAAATTGCTTTTTTGTATGGAATTTTGTGTGCAATTGTAACAAATGGCTTTTCTAAAGGAAAAATATAAATTTTTTTTTTGGAAAATTCCGGAAAAATTAGGTTTTAATTTTTTTTCTTACGAAATTATGAATTCTATGGTATGACTTGATAATTTTTAACGATGTAACTGAAAAATTTGGGATAATTATTTTGAACACGAATGGAAAAATGGGAATGGAAACCTTAGAAAATTCCGGAAAAACACGAAAAAATTGTACGTAATTGGCAGGATAAATTTTATCTAGGAAAATCCTACGGAAAAGTCGATTGTAAAATTCGAAAATTGCTTTTTTGTAACGAATTTTGTGTGCAAGTATTATGGAATTGCTTTTCGAATGAAAAAATAGAAAATTCTTAGCAAAAAAACTGGGAAAATTCCCGATAAACGCAAAAATTTGATTTTTTAAATCGAGGAAATTTTTGCAATTTTCGCATGATTTGATGATTTTGAACGATGTTAGGGTCGAAAATTTCAGATAAATTTTGGTTGGAGAATTTAACGAGATAGATAATCTTTATATATAAAATTCTACCGTACGTGTGTTGTGACTAAACTCCTCCTAAACGGCTGGACCGATTTGCATAAATTTTTTTGTATGCGTTTGGGTGGCGCCCCGGATGGTTTAGATTTACAATTCGGTCCAATTGGACAAAGGGGCGTGGCACCGCCCATACAACTTGAAAATCAAAAGGGCTGTATCTCATGAACTATCAGAGGTATGAAGATGAGATTTGGTATATATGTTGTTGAAGCAGTATTAATTTCAGCCAAGGTGGAAGTGGGCGTTGCCACGCCCCCTTTTCAAAAATCGCTCTAACGGCTTTTCTAATAGACCGATTGATACGAAAATTTTACTAAGTGGTACTGTTGACCTGTTGATAGTCCCTGGCTATAAAAGGTTGTTATTGGATAAAGGGGCGTGGCACCGCCCATGAAGATGATGAGGTATGAAGATGAGATTTGGTATATATGTTATTGGAGCAGTATTAATTACATCCAGGGTGGTAGTGGGGGTGCCACGCCCCTTTTTCAAAAATCGCTCTGCAGGCTTTTTCAATAGACCGATTGATACGAAAATTTTACAAAGTGGTACTGATGACATGTTGATAGTCCTATATACTAGATTGTGTTTGGATAAAAGGGCGTGGCACCGCCCATACAATGTGAAAGTTATAAGGGCTATATCTCATGAACTATTAAAAGGTATGAAGATGTTACATATGTTGTTGCTGCAGTATGAATTACAGTAAGGGTGGAAGAGGGCTGTGTCACACCCCTTTTAAAATAAAACAGTTATAACTGTCAAAATTCCACAGTATATTGCAGTTCGCCTAGAGATATGAACAGTAAGGGGGCCAATTTTTTTATTCGCAAAAATCGTTGTTAGAAAATTTTACCAATAAACTTTGTTTCTAAAATCAATTCCTAGCTCGCGCTGGGAAGCATGAAGATTTCAGATAGATTTTTTGTTTTTTAATGAGCACAAATCGAAAACTTCAGAAAAATATATTTTTTGAGACCTTCCGCGTAAAACTGACTTCCCAACAAACTAAATGAAGTACTGCAGAAGCAAATCTATGTATTGGTTAAAAATTTATGGCCTCTGAGAGTTGGTATACAAAAATTAAGTTTGTTAAAATCATTTTTCAGAATATTGGGCGGGATCCCAAACAATGTCAAAAATATACCTTTCTCTTCGTCTTAATTTCCAAACATCGGAATGGTTGGTAAACATTAGAGCCGAGCCCATAGGTCTGAAGTTTCCGACAATTTCTCATTCACTAAAAAAATATCGCCACCCGAAATCTTCATGCTTCTCAGCGCGAACTAGGAATTGATTTTAGACATAAAGTTTCTAAGTGAAATTTTTTAGAATTCATCATAGATACCGATACTGGCTAACGATCACCACGTTTTTTTTCGACAAATTGATCCGGCCTAATGAACAGGCTATTTGGAACTAAATAAGTAAAAATTGCGGAGGCGCTGCCCTCGCACTTTATTATTTGAGTTTTATTTGAGGTCCGTACACCAGGGAGTTGAGGACACATAGTAGCTGCGCTGACTAAAACAATTATGTGTTTATTTTTCAATTACTTTTCAGGAGAGCGAATCGGTTATAAATACTATAGATAGAAAAATTAGGCAATATTTATTGTAGTTATACTGGAAAACACCTTTTGTTTGATTGGGGCACAATTTGAACTTTTATAGTATGTTAGAGGTAACATTAGCAAACTTTTGTAAATTACTTATGTATGTATGTATGGGGTATTTTTTTGACGTATATAACTTCTGATAGGTATAAGTGTAAATCTAGCTGTCATACTAATGAAATGTGATAGACTTTCATTCAGTATACTTTGGAAAATCACCATGTAAAGACTACACAAGAACAACGTTTACAAATCTTGCAAATTTATTTTCAAAATGCGCGTTCTGTTCGCCAAACTTATGGAGCCCTTTGTGAAGCTTACGGTACATATACTCATCCATCTGAGCAGCTATTATAAGCTATCGACGCTGTAGACGCAGACGTGTGACAAGGGACTCGAATTTATCAAACCGATGCCGTTTTTAACTAAGTCTCTGCAAATTCTGAGGAAAGATTTTGGTCTACATTCATATAAAATCTAACTGGTAGAAGAACTAGAGCCAGTGGACGATCAATTGATTTTGTTTATTTATCAAGTCATTGCATCATCACTTTGTTAAGCCAAACATTGGTGATGGTAATACGAGTTCAATACAAATATAGTATTCGGGAATATTCTTGATCAGTGTTTATGGCTAAAAGCATGAAGCTTCAAACGAAATTTATATTTGCGTTCAATAGGCGGAGAAGGCATGGCAAAAGTGTTTTTTACGCCCAAAGGGATAGTTAGTATACAGACGGTTCCCGCTACTAACGAAATCTTTAACGGAATGTCCGTTTCCGATTTGTGAAAGATATGACTTTGTGAAATATGATGAATTTTTTACTATCGTCATAGAGCCCATGATATTTATAATTTAAAACAATAAAACTTAATTTGTTAACTTTCATGTTAATGAGTTACTTGAAATAAGTTACATAAGTTAATAAACTCAACATATTATTTAGCTTAAGTACCTTTCTCAAAGTACTTTGTAGACCTAAATGTGAAATATATTACAAGTTAATATGCAATAGCGAAGCATTGCCGGGCCCACTAGTAAATAATAAAATATATATTGATATCCTAAGAAATATTTATAAATTTGATAATTTTTCCAGAAAATGAGTTTACGTGTAAAAAATAAGGTTATCCAATTGTATTGCGGGCTCCACGAAAAGCCCCCTAATGAAATAACGCCCAAACGAGAAATGAAATATTCCCCAAATTGTTTTCATACATTTTTGGGTGTTATTTCATATGAAATAACTCCCAATTTTTTTGGGCCGTTTTTCATTTTTCTTTGGAAATTATTTCATTCCTCATTTGGGGTTTTCAAATTATGAAATAATCTCCAATGAAATAACATCCAACAATTTTTTTAAATTCGGGGCTTGTTTCATATCGTGTATAATTTGGATGTTATTTCATTTTTTATTCGGGGGTTATTTCATTTGATAAAGCTGTTGGTTTTTAGGGGTTATAATTACATAATTATATAAAAATAGGCCTTTTACAAGAAAACTTTTAGCCTGTGAATATATAACAATATCTTTTGAATGTTTACAGATATTTCCATTTTTCATATCTACGTATAGAAATTTATTTATTTTATTGGGGGGCTTTTCGTGGAGCCGTATTGCGGGCATTCATTCCGTAACGACTGTAGTTTTTTAGGTAGAGTTATTTGCTTGACTAATGCCTCATATTAGACGACTAAACCTTAGATGCAATAATTAGTCAGACAATACACAGTTGATCCATGCCAATGTGTATGCTTCTAAATTTGCTATCCTTCAATTCCCTGCATTTCGGGAGGCTTGCCAAAATTGAAATTTGCTTGAAAACGGACTCAATGTTTGCGGTTGTGACCGTTTCTGCGTCAGCGATTCAAATTCTAACAGCTCATGTGCGGCAATCTGCTGACATAGGGAATGCCAGCACCAAATCTTTCGATGCAATTTGCATTCATAATCGAGATGAGCCGACCGAAAGAGATCGAACAAATGTGCCGCTGTTAAATTCCGAGTACAAGAACGTGTACGATTCGCTGATGAAGGTTGTTGACGGTGAAACGGGAGGCATTTACTTTCTCGATGCTACAGTTGGGACAGGCAAGACATCTTTTTGTTGATTCTGGCGACAATTCGGTCAAGGCCTCAAATAACGTTGGCCGCTGCATCCTCTGGCATGGCTGCCACATTGTTAAAAAGCAGTCCAACTGCAAATTTCGCTTCGAAACTGTCGATGAATTTTCTCACTGTTGAAAAGCCAAAGTACACCATGTCTAAGAATTCGGCAACAGCGAAATTGATGCCAGAATGCAAGATGACGAATAAACGAGCTTTGAAAGTAGATAAACGATTTGGTGGGGCTATGATATTGCTCACGAATTATTTATACCATGCTTGAAATCGTCGTCAATGTCAGGAAGTTGAAATTGACCACGAACATGAGAGTTGCCTTGCAGAACCTCCCATCGTCTACTGAATTCTCGAGACAACTGCTGGCACTTGGCAATGGCCAAATTTGTGTTGACGTTTCGATTGAAGTGTTCCCCGCCATGGCACAAAATTATAAAAATCTCAAGTGGAATTATCAACGGGCAGTACTAGCAGCGAAGAATAAGGACTCGATAGCTTGAATTTCATTTCAGTAAGTCAAATCGCTGGAGAACTGCATTCGTACAAATCTGATTACAGCGTGACCAACAAGAGATGAAGCGACCAACAATCCGACCTAATTTTTCAACTCACTTGATGTGCCGCATAATTTACAGATGAAGGTGGGATCGGTCATAATCATATAGCTTAATCTGAAACAACCGAAATTGTGCCGACGATCATCAAGGGCAAGTTCAAAGAAAAGGAAGTCCTTATCTCACGAATTCCAATTATTCCAACTGATCATCCATTCCAATTGGCTTTGGCAATGACAATCAATAAATCGCAAGGCCAATGGTTGGAAGTATGTGGAATTAATATCGAATTTCCCTGTTTTTCGTGCGGTCAGCTGTATGTTGCCTTTTCGCGTTTTAGAGAACCGCCTTCGTTGTTTGTTTTTTGCGGCGGAAAACTAATCGAAAAACATTGTTTATCACATCACTCTCTACTGAGTTTATCTGAAGGCATTAAATTCGGGCGGGACGAAGTTCGCCGTGTCCGCTAGTAGGATATGAAAATTAACTTAACCACTCGTTAACCGATTTTAACAAACAAATAGGCGTTTTACTCGTGAAAAGGGTGACCATATAAAACGGTTGCTACAAACTTCTTTAAACTTAAAAAATTCAAAAAGGTTACTATTTTGAGGCAAAAACAGACAGATGTGACAATTTTGCTATATAGCTGTATAAATTGTTATAAAGGCCGCAGTCTCTTCTTTCCAAATCCGATAAGAAATTTAAAATTGCGTAAATGCGTAAGTGTGTAAAGCTACGTATAACCGAGTTTTATCCGTAATTCAAGGTTTTCGGGTGTTATACAGAAATATAGTATCATTTCCCAGGTGTAACCAAGACGCGATTTTGTTGTACTTTTACAACGCTGTCAATAATAGTTTCCCATTATTTATCCACATGAAGCAATCTTACACAAACTCTTTACTAAGTACAAATACAAAATTAGAGATACAGATTAAAGAACTATTTAAAACCCATTCAACCCTCATTTGGGGTTTTTACTGAGGGTGAGGATACTTCTCATATTCTTTTAACCATTTTTACAAATGTTGAAGACTATGTGGAAGATAATTAAAATACTACTTAACTATAATTTTGGAAGCAGGACAAAGTCAGCCGCCTAATAGGTATTTTTGTATACTAAGTACTGTTTTATGGATTGGTGTTTTCAAATCACAGAATATATTGTGCGCTGCAAACTGATTCGCTTAACAATAGCTTTACCAGATGATCCAACACAAATTTGCAGGAACAGAGCATTTTCTAGCGATAAAGTAATTTTGGAATGGATATGTTATTTTACACAATGTGAAACTACATTATAGAAAATCTAAATAATGAAAAAATTATGTAGTTAATTAGCAGATTGAGCCATCGTTTTAGAAAGTCCCAAAACGAATTAGTTTTAAGACACCTATGGTCTAACTTGTATTCTCGTTTTCTAATGCAAAGAAACAATTGCAGAATAGCTTATACTGACAAGGAACAAGTTTCACTTTTGGTTGCACAATATATTATTTTTGTTTGAAATTGTCCCAAAACCAACATGTTCTTCGGAACCTGTTATGAAATGAATTTCTTTATAATAGTGTTGAATATCCTAACCCTTTTTAATTTGTAAAGCAGAAATCTCCGAATTTTACAACTGCTTTCTAAGAATAAAAGGATACTAGAAGCTCATCACATTCTTAAAGAAACACACATTACATTGATTTTATCAAACATAGCAACTCAATGTGTCACACGTACCCCAAAATATCATTCACTAGCAATCTACTTGTGTCAATTACAATGGAATAATTGACATCAATATGACCAAACTACCCACTAAAGCACTATGTTTGTATCTACATATTGTTATATTACACTCCCTCACAAAGCTTTCGTAGTCCTATACTTTATTACCGATTTCACTTAACGGTACAACCGCCGTATGTCCAAACCACTAGATAAAGGCCATTACATGTCGTAAATTTTCGATTTCAAGTCAGTTCATTTACGTGTCTCTTTTAATCCATTAGCACTTAGGCACTCACACTTAAATAGCTACGCATTGCTTATAGATAAATCCATAAATAGATGTGCGTATGGCAGTACTAGTACGTGTAGATGCCTATTAACACTCTTACAATATATACTATATTCAATGATGGCCGAATGTAATGTTAAATTAATAGAGACACACTGGTGTCAGTGGCCCTCATTAATATTGAACATAAAATACTTTTCCATTCGCTACGTGTTCCATATCTATAGAAAACAAAATTTCTTCTCTAATGCATTTTTTCCTGACAACTTTTCGTTTCTATTGATTTACTATAAAACATGCCCTCAAAGTACCGTTATTATCTTTTTCGATAGACACACTTTCTCCCAATATTAACATTTGTTGTGGCATTAATGCCATTGGACATTGACGCTCATGATATAATAAATGGCAATAGGGAATTTACTTCTCTTGTCTACCATTTTCGACGGGCAAGCACAGTAGGTGGGCAAATGGATATTTTTTGAGCACTAATAACCTATAAAGAGTACCAAGGATTTGACGTATGGATTATGGTACATATTAGTCACATTTTATTGGTACACACTTATGAATCAAAAGGACTCTAAAGAGGTCATAAAATTGAATTTATTGTTATTAAACTTTTTGAAATGTCGTTGGAAAAATTGGGCAGTTTTGCAAAAGTAACCGCTAATTTAGAGAAGAGAAAGAGTTTGCGAAGCAAATATATATGACTCTTCATATAAAAACACAATACATACGAGTATTAACTTAGGCAATAAATATTATCTGCTTATATTTTAAAGGCGATGTGCTTGAAAGCAGTCCAGAAAATTGATAGACATCATATTGTATTTTTATGTGCCGCATACAAACTGAATGAAATAAATAGGGTATAAAAATGGTGGGTACAGTAAGGTCAGAAAGAAATGGATCTTTCAGTATGTCGATTGGAACATAATATTATTATCATAAATTTATCTTGCTGACCATATTGGGGCAGTTTCAATTTGAAATAAAAGTAATATAAATATAAGTTGTAATTTTAGCCTATAAATATATGTAGGGTGATTCTAAATTGTTTAGACATAGTCCAGGTAATGAAACTTGGTCTGTTAAATTAACTTGTGATAGGCAAAACCTCTAAAAACCTGACTATTTGACACACACCTTGTGGTACCTCCATACAAATTACTGAATTCACCCTCATAATCTTACACACATAGCCTTTGTAAGTTATGAAACCAGTACAGAAATTTCGGCCAGCAGAACTGACTCACGCATACCCCCAACCTATAACTCAAAGTCAAACCGAACGGCAGTACCCCACTTTCAAAATTGGTGAGCATCTCCCCATAGATACAAAGTTTGATTCAAATGTGATAACAGTAAAGAGCATTCACATCAGTTGTTGTTTAGGCTAAAAACGTCTATGAATCATTGAAACAAATAACATTATCACATTATCATTTTGACGCAAGAAATTCCATTTGACAGAATGATATAAAATTTCCAATTTCGAAATAGCTTTCTGCCCTGCCAGCTGTCAACATAATCCATTTCACACAACTCTTGTAAAACAAATTCTATTATCAATAATAGAAAAGATCTTGAACCGAACAATGAAACCAAACTCATTATTCATTATATACAGATCAACAATACAAAACAAGAGAAATCAATACACGGGAGGTACACTGGGTTGGCATTTGTTGCCAAAAACAATTCTATGCAATTTTGTCCGAGGACAAAGCATAGACAAGAGCTTGTGTGGATTATGTTGACGTGTGGTCTTCGTTGATACCATTTTCGCACCGGTGTGTGTGAGCTTCACATTGATTGCTTGAAGCTTTTAACACTTAAGTTGGGATAATTAGTGGAGAAGGCACAGCAAACGGCACTGATGATGATGGTTTGGCAACCATCGAAATAGCTATCAGCCCTGCTAGCTGTCAACATAATCCATTTCGCACAACTCTTGTAAAACAAATTCAATTATCAATAATAGAAAAGATCTTGAACCGAACAATGAACCCAAATTCATTATTTCCATATACAGATCAACAATACAAAACAAGAGAAATTTCCACCGAAGATTAACTTAAACTTTAAGATTAATTTTTAAAATTTATAAAGAATTTACCATTAATATAAATAAAAAAAAAACTATTAAAGTGTTATATTAGAAAACTTCTAAATTAGTTATACTCTGAGTCACTATCTATAAGACATTTGAAAGGAAACTGTTGTCAATTATTAAAGTGATATACAATTGTAAAACATTTACCTTACCATCCCTTAGTCATCACTTTTTTCCCATTGAAGGCATGAATGTTAATCTGTGATTTATTTTATTTTTAAACAAATTGTCGCATGTAAAATCTTTGCAGGCAATGCGCCCTCTTCTGCAACTGACTTTTTGTCATTTCTGCAAATTTGATTACAGTTCCGTTTCCCGTCCATTACAATCTCGTCACGTCTCCTTCGAAATTAAGTCTTCGAATTTAATTGTTGTTATAAAAAATTGATTGATGTGTCAGATTAATTGTTTGTAGAACAATTTTAAATACATAATGCGTAATACAAGGACAACGACAGAAGCAATTGGTTGGAAAGGAATGCTCAGAAATGTATTATAAATAGTCGTAACAGCTCAATGATAAATAGATTTTATTTATTGAAAAAGATAAAATACATGGAGTATGATAATGACGCTTGGACCAAAGAAGAAAACAAAAGCAATGGTTTATAATAATCGCTATATAATAAGTTTGAAAATAATCGATAATAAATTACACTGTGCTACACACAAAATATACAGGGGTTCTCAAGTAGCATTTCTGTTAGACTGGGGTCAGTTATACTTTTAGTTTTTCTCGGTCACTTCGTTAAGTAGTGTTTTTATAGCACATAAGGTGAAATGACAATATTCGTAAAATTACAAGTTCCAAAATTCGTAAGTCTTCTCTTTGTAAACCGATTTTCAAAAGCATCTGTCTTAAAGCTATGACTTTCACCTTTTATTAAAAAAAAATAATTTTGAAAATCGGTTAAAAAATAGTGAAACGGCGGCTGTTTAAGCAAAAGAAAAGCGAAAAAAATTGCGAATTTTAATTTTTCCAACGCTCTAAGATGATCATGAGGCAGCGCAATGTATATTTTTTATTTTTGATATATTAAAGTAGCTTTCTAAAATAGGTAAGTTTATAAGAATCGGTTGAAAAATGAATGAGTTATGCTAAATTTTGTAATTACATGTTCGTGTCATTTCGTGGTTTTTCCTAGAGGTGGGCGTGATTCACATATACAGTGTGTTCACGATGGAATCACGTGGAAACACATGTGAATGTGCAAAATTAAAAAATTTTCACACGTGAGTGTGAGTGAATGTGCAACAGCCTCTGCGTGAGCGTGAGTGAGTGTGAAAATGTTGTTCGTGAACGTGTTCACAAGAATTCACGACAAATAAAATATTTTTTTTACTCTAATTCAGATTTTTTTGGCAACACTATTTTTATGATTAGTCTGGTA
>CAXIUB010000103.1:0-58862 GCA_964034835.1 Muscina levida | reverse complement strand
GACAACATCAAGCACTTCCGTTGCTGGGAAGTACCGTTCATCGGTATAACTGTGAAATGTTCAACCCACATCCTAACAGATTCCCCTTCCCCGGAAAACATGAGTGTTGTTACTTTCACAGTGCACTAGTGGTTTATCTTAAGTGTATATGTCGGTGTAAAATGTGTAGATGAGTCTATAATTGTTGTTGTAATTAAAACTATATCAGATATTAACAGATGTTCATTATTATTATTGCTTTTTGATTAGTAAGTACATTAAATGCACAATAAATATTGTACAAAAATTGCGTTGCTAATATATCAACGGTTAGATCGGCTAAAGTTGAATCACGAACAGGTGGATGTTACTTTACTACAGAGAACAGTAAGTATCATTGCCCAGACAAAACATCTAGAATTTTTTTTCGAGCTGTGTATTTTCCTCAAAATTAATAATACTAGCGAAAAGATTAGTTTACAAGTCCGGATTTTTAGAGATGAAAAGAAGTAAGATCATATCATTGTTTAGACCATACGGTTGAAACTAAAAATCTGCTCATTTTGGTGATTTTAAAAGGACAAACAGTGACATAAATGGGTAGATGGTGAGTAGGGTAGCCAGATATTTAAATCGGAATAACAGTACATTAGTGAACAAAAAACAGTAAAACGAAGAAAAAACAGTACATTTTAAATAAAACCAAAAAAATGTATTAATCATCACATATTTTGAAAATTAATTCAATAAGCAACAAAGACAAAGTTAAAAAATAATATTCTATCATAAGCGTATTAGTAAATCCATTTTAATTCCAACAGTTAGATATGAACCATATTGAAAATTAACGGGCGTACAGGATAAACTTAACTAAGTACAAATTGGTTGTGGTTGGGTTTAATAGTGTAGTTTTTGCTTCTTTTTCATTCCTCACATTCGGTTTTTGAATTATGACCCCTCAAGTACATCTGCACCGAAATATAGTGGAGCGAATAATCGCTCTCCAGTGTATGACGGTGAACTAAGTTATAAGTGTGGGAGGTACCAGAAGGGGTGTGGCAAATGTTTTATAACTTTATACTTTTAAAAGTTTATTAATCTGACGAAGTTAAAATACCAAGCAGAGTCTCGTTTGGATTTTGTAAAAGAAATATAAATGTTTCAAATACAGGTGATACCAGATGTGGGATTTTGCTGTTGGATTGTAAATACGCAGAATAGCCCCGGCCTATTTACAATCATTTAGAAAAGTATTAACAGTAGTAAATTTTCATAAGGATTAGTGGAAGTTTATTGAGTTATCGTCCCAGCCAAGCGAACGAACATGGCTCAATCATTTTAAAAAGTCCTGAAACAAATTTTGTTTTAAGATATTTGATACTTTCGCGTATCAAATGATATTCACTAAGTGTGTGGGTATAAATGTTTCTTACCGTGATATTAAAATGTAATTTTCAAACTTATTTTCAAAATTTTATGCACCCAAAACAATAACAACGTTGTAAACAAATTATGTGTTTACTATGGTAGAGTGTTTTATAATCTTCGGCTATTTTTGTAGACTATACGAAACATGTTTTATCAAATATTGAAATGGATTGTTATATAAATATCAGTTAAATAAAAAACAGTACAAAAACAGTAAAAGGTTTGAAAAACAGTACTTTTGCGTACTGTTTTACGTGTTGTGCATAAAAAAGTACATTTACAAAAAAACAGTACATGTACTGCTAAAAACAGTACGTCTGGCCACCCTAATGGTGAGAACCAAAGCTAGAGCTTAAACATAACAATAAAAGTTGCAGTTTTCACATCATAGATGTTTAAATGGATTTTCGAATAAATAATAATAAATAATTTATGTTGCAGTTGATGACCGTAACTGTTATTAGATGTTAAGCAAAATATTACATGTAATATTTTAAGTTTTCTGTATCCCTTAAATTGCTTCTGCTGTTAGTCATTATTTTGTTAACCCATCATAATAATTGATCTTTTAAAACACATTCTTGTGTCTAAACTCCGATTTAAAGTTCGTACATAGTAACGAATTTCATAACCTCACCGTACGAGAGCATTTCATTTAACATACCAGAGTAAGAGTCTGGTGGAGATGGATCTTTGTTCGTCAAGAGAGAAGCATAGTATGACACAGCTCGGCATGAAAATTAACCCCATTTTTCCCCATCCGTACCGTTTTCTCGGGACCCTCTTCCACTTTTGTTTGGTTATGAAGAACGGTAACAAAAAGTGAGTAAGTAACTGCAACTGAAGAGGGAGTTCGCCGATAAAACCACTGATTCTTATGTAAAATGCCTCCTGAATCCGTATACTGAATTTTCCGAACCAAGTTCCCAAAACAATTTTAATGTCATGGCCAAGGGAGGGGTAACAGATACATTTCTTCCGTTTCGTTAGGACTTCTATACGAATCAGGTGATGTAAAAATATTTCGCGTCGATGAGTAAAGTGACTATTCGGGTTTTACAGAGTTTTGAATTTTTACAATTATACCATCACCCTTAGGGATGAGGGTATATATCTTTTGACACGAAAAAAAGGGTAACGCATTAAAGGAGACGAGTTAGACGAGTATCTTAAGACCAAATTCGTTTCAGGACTTTTTAAGACGATTGAGCTATGTCCGTCTGTCTGGCTGGCTGGTGAGCAGCATAACTCGTGTAAACCTTAACGGATCGTTATACAAATTTACCAATATTAATATTTTAAAAACGAACTAATGGGATTGTAAATGGGCAGAATAGCCCCACCGCTTCTGGCATCTATCAAACATACGGCCGGAGGATATTTGAACTTGGTCAGTTTATTTATCTTGCAATAGTAGACAAACTCTTAGAAAACCGAAACCTTTGACTCGCCCATTCTGAAACCTCCGATACAAATGACCGATTTGACCCTCATATCTTGTGATAGATGTTCGCTTATGAAGATTTGACTCAGGAATGGATATGGTCTATATTGACTGACCCGTTCTGGTACATCCCATACAAAATGACCTATTTTTGGAAAACTAATATTTCTTGGTAAGTTTTACAATTTTGTAATATAAGACAAATCCTCAAAAAACCGAAAGCTTTACAACGCCCCTTATGGTGCCTCCCATATAAATGACCGAATTCACCCTCATAGTTTTAAATACGTATCTTTTTTATACCATCACCCGTAGGGATGAAGGTATATATCATTTGATACGACCCAAAAGTGTAACACATAGAAGGAGTCACTTTAGACCCTAGGTTTCTTTGAACCAAATTCGATTCATGACTTTTTAAGTCGTTTGAGCCATGTCCGTCTGTCTGTCTGTCTGTCTGTCTGTCTGTCTGTCGGGTGGCTGTCCGGCTGGTTCGCACGATAACTTTCGAAAGACGCAACCAAATGTTTCGAAATTTTGCACGAGTTATTATTTTCTCAAAACTACTTACGGTATTGCAAATGGGCTACATGGCCCAGCCCCTTCTGGTACCTCCCATACAAATACATCATTCCGCCCACTTTAGAAATCGAGTAATAATATCAATACACCCCACGGAATCGTCCCCAAATTCTGTATTTAGTAAAGCTATAACAGGATAAAGTTTTGGAAAAAATTTTGAAAGCCTAGCCACGCCCCTTCTGGTACCTCCCATACAAATCTACCTTTCAGCCCACTATAGAGATGGAGAAATAATATCAATAAATAAAACGTGATCGTACCCAAATTCTATTTTGAGTAAAGCTATAACAAGATAAAGTTTTAGAGAAAAAAATTGGAAGTCTATTCACGCCCCATCTGGTACCTCCCATACACATCTGGTACCGCCCACTTTAGAAATCGATTAATATTATTAAAAGACCTAACGCGATCGTGCCCAAATTCTGTATTTGGTAAAGTTTAAGCAGGATAACGTTTTGGAGAAAAAATTGGAAGTCTAGACACGCCCCTTATGGTACCTCCCATACAAATGTTCCTTTCCGCCCACTTTTGGGATGTAGTAATAATATCAGTACACCCAACGCAATCGTGCGCAAATTCTGTATTTAGTATAGCTATAACAGGATAAAGTTATGGAGAAAAAATCTGGAGCCTAAACACACCCCTTCACGTACCTCCCATATAAATGTACCACTACTCCGCCCAATTTCGAAATCGAGTAATAATATCAATAAAATAGAAAATTATTTGTTTTACTGAGGGTAAGGGTAAATGTAAGTCGGGTTGCCCGACTGAAACTTTCTAACTGGTTTTAATTACAAATCGATTATTTTCAATAACTCAAGACATAAACAATATATTATATTGGGTGATGGTATTTATCAGTCAGTTTAACTGACTGAAATTTCTGTACTGGTTTGAAGGTACATTGAATTCAGTCGTATTTTGCGAAAGATATACGCTTATGAAAATTTGACTCTAAAATTAATGATCCCTTTTGATACCTCTCAAATATTATTTCTTCCATAACTTCCAAGCGGAAAAATGGAGGATTTTTGAATTTGGTAAGTACAAATATTTTGTGCAGAAGGTAAACGTTTATTGAACGTTGATTTTCGAATCAAAATTGGACACGTGGTACCGCTACTGGCATCTCCTATACCCGTTGAGAATATATTACTTTAAATATTTTGTATTTACTGGTGATATTTTTGTGCGAATTGATAAGAGAATTTTTCTTTGATTCTCAGTTGAACCAATTTGGTACCTCCAAAAAAATCCCATATGCCCAGAAATATTGAATTTTATGTTTTACATTTGTGAGCTGTAACCTATTCTACATTTTTACAATACGTCTCGTCTGTCCATACGACCGAAAGTCGTATGGGTGATGGTATTTATCAGACAGACTATCATAAACGAGTATGTAGAATGCTCTATTACTTTGTTTTAAATAAAATGAACTTAATACACTTTTACTTAATTCTACGACTATTTTATGAATATAAGTTATAAAGTATTTTTTTTTAATTCCTTTAAATTCTTAGTAAATTTGTGAAAAAAATTCCTAAAAGAGTTTCACCACATTTTTTCTTTCGAGTCAACCCAAACAACAATAGAAAAACTAAATTTAGTGGAAAACAAATGAAGTGCCAAACTTATGCAAAGTATAATATATCTTTATGTCATCTTCCAAACTGAGTATACACTGGTGTTGATAATTATAGTATTCAATTGTTGAATTGTTGATTCAATTGTTCTCGAAAACAGACTCTTTCATTTAAGGTGCATATGTATAACTTTAATGAATAAAAATATATCAATACAAATGAGGCAAAAGTTAATATGTCCCATTTTCATAATTCTACAGGAAGCCATTGGGCATATCTGCTTTTTATATAACAATTTAATATTATTATTATTATTATTAGCCTTTAAAACAACTTGACACATATATATATTTATATCTTAGTGCCTAAGTCAGAGGCCGAAATGATCAAAGATTTCCATTCGCTTCGGTCTTGTGCGCACCGTCTCCAGTCAGTCCTACCAAGCAGCGTCAGTGATTCCTCCACCTGGTCCTTCCAACGTAGGTCGCGGTCTTCCTCTTTTGCGCCGTCCTTCGAGGTCTTGATAGAATACCTTTCGTGCTGGAGTTTCCTCATCCATTCTCACGACATGGCCTAGCCAGCGTAATCGTTGCACTTTGATCCGCTTGACGACATCAATGTCGTGGTATAACTCGTACAGCTCATGGTTCATCCGAATCCTAAACTCGCCGTTTACGCAACTGGGTCCATATATTTTGCGGAGTATTTTTCTCTCAAACACCGCCAGATGAGCTGCATCTGCCTGTGTAAGCACCCAAGATTCGGAGGCGTACAACAGGACCGGTAAAATTAGTACCTGGTACAGCTGGACTTTGGTAGTTCGAGATAGGGTGGTGTTTATAAAGTGCTCGCGTAGTCCAAAGAAACACCTGTTAGCAAGCACTATTCTCCGTTTTATTTCGAGGCTGACACTGTTGTTCTTGTTCATGGCGGATCCAAGGTAGATAAATTCATCCACTACCTCAAAGCAATAGTTTTCAACGTTCACGCTGCGTCCCCAACGGGTGGACACTTTGTTCGATGATACCATTAACTTCGTCTTGTCCTCATTCACTGCCAAACCCATTTTCGCTGACTCCCTTTCAACTGATGTGAAAACAGCTGTTACCTCTCGCATCGTTCGACCGATAATGTCGATATCATCGGCATATGCGAGCAGCATGTGGCTCTTATTAAATATGGTGCCAGACATGTTAACCGCTGCTTTCCTTAACACCTTCTGTGTGGTATGTGGTATGAAAATACATATCAAAGTTAACAAAACCTCAAAGTGTAAAACAAAATGCAAGCATACAAAAAAAAAATGTTTTGATTCGTTACAATTCCTGCGTGCAGTTTTCATATTGAAAATTTTTTAAATGTGTACATGAGTTTGTGAAGTAGCTTTATTTGTATAAAGTTCGATGTTCCCCACAAAGTCTCCAGTCTCCACTGAAAATAGGCAAAAATCTACCAAGGGAGGCTTTATACATCATAGTAGAGATGATCATGCGGAAAGTTGCTGCTCGCTTATGCCGATGACACAGATATCATTGACCGAGTACTGCGGCATTTTTTTATACGATCATTCCCATCGGCGCCATTCACACTCGCCCCAACCGACTGAGGGGGCCTCATCCCCATATAACGGGCAGATAACGTACACACTGCGGACCGGAATACAATAATGATAACTATAATTTATAACGAATTACTTACAGACTTAGTGTTAAGATATTTTATTATAAAAGACTTCATGTAGTCTGGGGATGCGGAGAGAGTTGATAAATTGGTAAATGTCATTGAATTCGGAACTCATTCTACGCAGCTGTTCAGATATAGCATAATTATGACGTCTAAAACAAATGTAGAGGGGTTGGAAATATCTAGAAGACCTTAATGGGATATTGAGGTAAACTCGTGCAAGAATATATGCCGATCTTATATCACCTCTAAGAATTTTTTTCGCCTTCTAGATAGAGTAGGCAATTTAATTAGAGACAGTCTGCTGACGTATGGTGGAAGATTGGCGTTAGGGATACCATCGAAGATCCCTGAGACAGAAGAGTAGAAATTGCTTTTGAACCGACTCTAACATATTAATATAAACATCAGTTCGAACCCAAAACCCAATTTCGAAGATCTAACGACGCACAGTGAAAATTAGTACTAATTCAACAGCGACGCAACTTCGAAAAAACGCAAAACGAAACGTCGCAAAGCGAGGTATTGGTGTATATGAATTTCCAAAGTAACCAGTACAGAAATTTCAGTCAGTTGAACTGACTGATAAATACCATCACCCAATATAAGATATTGTTTAAGTCTTGAGATATTGAAATTAACCGCTTTGTAATTAAAACCAGTTAGAAAGTTTCAGTCGGGCAACCCAACTTACATTTACCCTTAACCTCAGTAAAACAAATAATTTTCTATTATATTGATATTATTACCCTATTTTTAAAGTGGGCGGAGTGGTACATTTGTATGGGAGGTACCAGAAGGGTCTAGACTTCCAAACTTTTTCTCCAAAACTTTATCCTGTTATAGCTTTACTAAAAATAGAATTTGGGTACGATCACGTTTAATTCATTGATATTATTTCTCCATCTCTATAGTGGGCGGAAAGGTAGATATGTATGGGAGGTACCAAAAGGGGCGCGAATAGACTTCCAATTTTTTTTCTCCAAAACTTTATCCTGTTATAGCTTTACAAAAAATAGAATTTGGGTACGATCACGTTTAATTTATTGATATTATTTCTCCATCTCTATAGTGGGCGGAAAGGTAGATTTGTATGGGAGGTACCAGAAGGGGCGTGGCTAGGCTTTCAAAATTTTTTCAAAACTTTATACTGTTATAGCTTTACTAAATACAGATTTTGGGGGACGATCCCGTAGGGTGTATTGATATTATTACTCGATTTCTAAAGTGGGCGGAATGATGTATTTGTATGGGAGGTACCAGAAGGGGCGGGGCCATGTAGCCCATTTGCAATACCGTAAGTAGTTTTGAGAAATAATAACTCGTGCAAAATTTTAAAACATTTGGTTGCGTCTTTCGAAAGTTATCGTGCGAACCAGCCGGACAGCCACCGGACAGACAGACAGACAGACGGACATGGCTCAAACGACTTAAAAAGTCATGAATCGAATTTGGTTCAAAGAAACCTAGGGTCTAAAGTCACTCCTTCTATGTGTTACACTTTTGGCTCGTATCAAATGATATATACCTTCATCCCTAAGGGTGATGGTATAAAAATGGAATGCTGCTCCCCTCTTATAAGACCAAATGTAGCTTCAAATGTGATCATCGTGTCAGAAGCTCTGATAACCAGTACAGAAATTTCAGTCAGTTAAACTGACTGATAAATACCATCACCCCATATACGATATTGTTTAAGTCTTGTGTTATTTAAATTAACCGATTTGTAATTAAAACCAGTTAGAAAGTTTCAGTCGGGCAACCCGACTTACATTTACCCTTACCCTCAGTAAAACAAATAATTTTCTATTTTATTGATATTATTACTCGATTTCGAAATTGGGCGGAGTGGTACATTTATATGGGAGGTACGTGAAGGGGTGTGTTTAGGCTCCAGATTTATTCTCCATAACTTTATCCTGTTATAGCTTTACTAAATACAGAATTTGCGCACGATTGCGTTGGGCGTACTGATATTATTACTACATCCCAAAAGTGGGCGGAAAGGTACATTTGTATGGGAGGTACCATAAGGGGCGTGTCTAGACTTCGAATTTTTTCTCCAAAACTTTGTCCTGTTATAATATAACAAAATACAGAATTTGGGCACGATCGTGTCGAGTGTATTGATATTATTACCCTATTTCTAAAGTGGGCGGAGTGGTACATTTGTATGGGAGGTACCAGAAGGGGCGTGTCTAGACTTCCAGATTTTTTCTCCAAACTTTATCCTGCTTAAACTTTACCAAATACAGAATTTGGGCACAATCGCGTTAGGTCTTTTAATAATATTAATCGATTTCTAAAGTGGGCGGTACCAGATGTGTATGGGAGGTACCAGATGGGGCGTGAATAGACTTCCAATTTTTTTCTCTAAAACTTTATCTTGTTATAGCTTTACTCACAATAGAATTTGGGTACGATCACGTTTAATTTATTGATATTATTTCTCCATCTCTATAGTGGGCGGAAAGGTAGATTTGTATGGGAGGTACCAGAAGGGGCGTGGCTAGGCTTTCAACATTTTTTCCAAAACTTTATCCTGTTATAGCTTTACTAAATACAGAATTTGGGGACGATCCCGTAGGGTGTATTGATATTATTACTCGATTTCTAAAGTGGGCGGAATGATGTATTTGTATGGGAGGTACCAGAAGGGGCGGGGCCATGTAGCCCATTTGCAATACCGTAAGTAGTTTTGAGAAAATAATAACTCGTGCAAAATTTCAAAACATTTGGTTGCGTCTTTCGAAAGTTATCGTGCGAACCAGCCGGACAGCCACCCGACAGACAGACAGACAGACAGACAGACAGACAGACGGACATGGCTCAAACGACTTAAAAAGTCATGAATCGAATTTGGTTCAAAGAAACCTAGGGTCTAAAGTGACTCCTTCTATGTGTTACACTTTTGGGGTCGTATCAAATGATATATACCTTCATCCCTACGGGTGATGGTATAAAAATGTTAAAATTATTTTCAAACATGCAAAAACGTCATTAATATTAGTCGAAAAAAAAATCGAAAATATGAATGTCAGAAATGTGTATTAGTTTTATGAAAAAAAAATCGTTGCTACACGGGATGATTTGTAAAAACGCGAATATGTTTTATTATTTCTTTAGCGGCAAAGTTCAATTACAACTTTTAAAAATTTCAATTATTTTTCCATGAAAGTATTATTTCATATTTCCCGAAAAAATGATATTAGTAATACGAAAAATCTACTAGATATATAACTTTGCTACATTTAAGCAATACCTTTAATTTCATATGGGTGCTAAAAACGTATTTTTTGCATCAATTTCACTATTTGCTTTCCATATCATCCAGAGCTGTTCCCTTAGAATTCTGCACCTATGGACAGCCTCAGAAACTTTTTTACTTTTGCTTACGCAATAACAAGAAAACGAAACCTGCAAATGGCTTTTGGTTACTTAATTGACTTAACTCGGTGCTATTTCAACCACCATTTCAAACATTTTTATGTACTGTAGTCAGATATGTACAACACACACAACATAAAGTTGAAGCAGATTCACACTCCAATTTTCCATTTGATTTGTAAATTGGTTTGTTGAGCCAAAAATAAATGACCTGAAAAATTGTATTTTAAGTAAAAGAGGATTATGGCATCCAATAATGTTAATGCTCCCCTTTTGCTCAAAGTTCGCAAGAAATGTAAAGAAAAGGACGCCCTAAAAGTGAACAAGCTGTTCATGTACCACTTTTGGCTGGCAATAACTGGTAACATCTCAGACGAACAACTTCGAAATTTCATTTCCAGTTATCATCTCATATACTTTAATCTTTAAAGTGGGTCAATTAAGTCATTAAGTTAAGCTAGTTGTCTCATTCTTAAGCAGCAGAGTTATCATTCCCAAAGTCATCTTCATAATTAGTAGAGAGCGGCTCACTTCTTTCGCAATTAACAGGAATGTTATAGTTGTTGCCATGATTCTTTATCGTCATTCTTTACGTTTTTTCTTTATTCATTTCAATGCTAAAAACAGCATACAATTACAACAAAAGGAGCATGGCTTCAATACGGAAATCGTCATGTCCACTTAGGACAATTAGGTTATATGGGCGACATTTTTACATTGTGGTCAAATGGTATAAGTGAAGTTTTCCTCTTCGTTTCCCGCAATTTATCCCATCTCAACCACCCATTCGTTTAAGAACATCTTCAAGAGGCACTTAAGTAATCACAAAGTTTGAAAAAAGTTGTCTATTGTGATAATAGAAAATACCGCAGAAGCAAAGATAAAGGACATAAGCAAACCTACATATTCAGAGTTAACAAGTTTGGCCAGCAGATGTCACAAATTGCTTAGAGATTTTTGCATGATTTTCATATACGTAAATTGTTGCATATAAATAATTTGAGCATATTTTAAGGACATAGCTACTAGAAAATGTGAACAAAAATCTTGTAGGATGTGAACAAAATTGGCAACATATTGAGTTGACTGACAGCATCACATTCCATGATATTATTAGTGGTGTTAATATGGTAAAAAAAATAAATAATACTCTAATGCATACATTCACGTCTAATTCAAACCGCACAAAGCTGCATTTACATTGGTTGCGAAGTAATCAGATTAAACTAAATAGAAGTATTTTCATATATGTGGTTACATTGAAAGCATGTTGTTCGTATAAACACATTGGAGTTCGTATGAAAGAATTAATTAGTTGGTCATTGTCAACTGAAAAGCATGGACTGTAAAAAATCTATTATTATAGATTAATAATTGGCAAACTTCGACGTGCCTCCAAAGTTGTTAGTAGCATATGTACTTGTAAGACAAATTTAAACAGAGACGT
This sequence comes from Muscina levida, assembly GCA_964034835.1. NCBI lineage: Eukaryota > Metazoa > Arthropoda > Insecta > Diptera > Muscidae > Muscina > Muscina levida. The sequence goes on along the minus strand of CAXIUB010000103.1, from coordinate 47,323 downwards.
CTGATGATAAACCTGTCACGGGTATTGAAACGCGTCATCCTTGTGCGTGACACTGAATTGGATATTAACATCAACAATAAAAACTTCTGATTGTTTGGCCAATTTGATACACTAACAAAAATTTTTAAATAAGTTAATTTTATATGGGAAAAACACATAATAGCAAATGTATTCCTAAAACGCATATTCGAAGACATTGGAAAGATCTACTTTTTTAATGTAAGTAGACCTTTTGCATACATACGAAGGCGTAAAAATAATAGTTTTTATTACAGTTTTCGCACTCTTATAACAGCTGCAAGTTTTGTCCATTCGTTACATTTTAATAAACTTCATTAGATGTTATGCAAGCGTTCCTTTTTAGAAGGCATTATGAAAATCTCATTATTCTGAGAAAAGTTATATACTTTTAACAATAAAGAGATATTCGGAACATATTTTGGTTTTCTACTGTAGAAAATGTTAGAATTCGTCTCAGAATGCTGAAAAATTTGTTAAGATTACGTCGATGCTGTAACTAAAAACACAGTAACGAAATTGTTTGCTCGTTTTCGATTGGATAAAATTGATGTTAAAGATGCATACTGCTAGGTTACTAAGCATCCATTAGCAAACAATGATAACCCATTTGAAGAAAGCTGGATACACAAAAATTTAATGGACTGAATTTCCTTTTGCTGTTCAGTACCAAAAAGAAATCGATCCATTTCTAAGCGAAAGATAATTTTTACAAATAAATATGCGTTTTACACATAACAGCATGCACTTTCAGAATAAAACAAAATAAAGGATATCTAAAAAAAATAGTGGCGAATAATTCCGTCAAACTTGAAAAAAGATTATTTTTCCAAAACTCGGTTAAGGATTGACTGAGTTATAAGTTCATAAGGTCAAGATTTTGTGGGTGTTAGAAAACTCTGACAACTCGATCAGACCTACATCATGCACTAGGTCACTCCCCAAGTTAAAAATGACTGCCATATCACTAGTGTTATTTACCCAAAATAATGTACCTTTACGATTTTTTTTTTGCTAAAATCAAACTTCAACATTATATAGAAATATTTTCACAACATTCTGCTACCGCATAGAAAAACTTTAAGAAACTTGAGAAGTGTTCAAAACGAATCTGTATACTAAATTTCCCTTACACCTCCAAAATCTGGATTTAAGGGTTTTCCCCAGGAAAATTTTTCAGAACTTGTTGCGAATGGTATTGATACTAGAATCGTTTCTTTTTTAATCGACATTCTATTCTGTTTCTGGTTCCATATAACCGATTATGTACAACATGTTGCATCACAGATTCCGTAGAACAGAAAATGAATATTCGTATTCGAAATAAGTATATTTTAGAGGGTATTTATTAAGAAAAACTCAAAAATCTGAGTTAAAATATATTTCGAACTATCACCCAATTGAAAAACAATTAAATTTCAAAAAAATAGCACTTGTAATTCAGTTGTGTAGCAATTCATTTCATAACAGGTTCCAGGAGAACATGTTGGTTTTGGGACAATTTCAAACAAAAACCAGTACAGAAATTTCAGTCAGTTAAACTGACTGATAAATACCATCACCCAATATAATATATTGTTTAAGTCTTGAGTTATTGAAAATAATCGATTTGTAATTAAAACCAGTTAAAAAGTTTCAGTCGGGCAACCCGACTTACATTTACCCTTACCCTCAGTAAAACAAATAATTTTCTATTTTATTGATATTATTACTCGATTTCGAAATTGGGCGGAGTGGTACATTTATACGGGAGGTACGTGAAGGGGTGTGTTTAGGCTCCAGATTAATTCTCCATAACTTCCAATTTTTTTCTCTAAAACTTTATCTTGTTATAGCTTTACTCAAAATAGAATTTGGGTACGATCACGTTTAATTTATTGATATTATTTCTCCATCTCTATAGTGGGCGGAAAGGTAGATTTGTATGGGAGGTACCAGAAGGGGCGTGGCTAGGCTTTCAAAATTTTTTCCAAAACTTTATCCTGTTATAGCTTTACTAAATACAGAATTTGGGGACGATCCCCTAGGGTGTATTGATATTATTACTCGATTTCTAAAGTGGGCGGAATGATGTATTTGTATGGGAGGTACCAGAAGGGGCGGGGCCATGTAGCCCATTTGCAATACCGTAAGTAGTTTTGAGAAAATAATAACTCGTGCAAAATTTAAAAACATTTGGTTGCGTCTTTCGAAAGTTATCGTGCGAACCAGCCGGACAGCCACCCGACAGACAGACAGACAGACAGACAGACAGACAGACAGACAGACAGACAGACAGACAGACAGACAGACAGACAGACGGACATGGCTTAAACGACTTAAAAAGTCATGAATCGAATTTGGTTCAAAGAAACCTAGGGTCTAAAGTGACTCCTTCTATGTGTTACACTTTTGGGTCGTATCAAATGATATATACCTTCATCCCTACGGGTGATGGTATAATAATATATTGTGCAACCGAAAGTGGAACTTGTTACTTATCAGTAAAAGCTGTTCTGTAATTGTTTCTTAGCAACAAAATATTTTGCTGGGTCGTTACTTTCCTGACTGTGTTTTGATTTCTTAACGGTTTTTAGGAAAAGAATCTTAGACCTTTCCAACGATATGTATACTTATGTAGATTAGACCGACTCACCAAAAAAAGTATCATCGGTCCACCCCCCAAATTGTGGCTTGTTGGCTTGTTTAAGGATTAAGATCCAGTGAGCTGGACCGTTTTTAAAAACGGTCTTTTTTTTAATTTTTTCAGAGATTTTTGATATTTAACTAAAGAGTATATGCGCAATATTGGTATCATAGAAAAGAGTTTTTAAAGACGCATCCAACGGTATGAAAAACATGCCCACAAATGTCCTGACAAGTCCTTTTTTCAGGAATATTCTGCAAAAATACGGATTTTTTATGTTTTTAGTAGCGACATATTTTCGAATTAGATGTCAGATTGGGACCGGCCGTATTCATTGTCGTTCTTTCATTTCTTTCATTGTCGGCTCCCCTCGAATGTTGTTGACAGCAACTTCGCAGTATAAGTGTCGAGTCAATCGGCGTGTCTAGTAAGAGCTTCTCAAACAGTGACGTTCGCATTCGTCGTTAAACAAGTAGGTGCCGTTAGTTGTGAATCTTAAAATAGATAGCGTGTTAACAACGCGAGAAGCTATCCCATACCTCATTCATTAGGTGCAAAGGGAAATTAAGTTGTGAACTATTATAAGGTAATAAAACTGACCAAATTCAAATATCCTGCAGTGGTCCCTTTGGAAGCTATAGATTCCATAGATTCCATTAAAGATCCCAAACTTGTTTTTGTCGTTTTTTTTTTGGTAGAAATATACATTTTTTAAGACAATATTTTATTTAATGCAATCTTACTCCAATGTCTTATATGACATTTTGTTTGACCCTTGTCTGAGTTTGTCGAACCACAACTTTTCAGCAAAAATAAGCTCTTTTAGGTTACACTCAAAATATAGAGTAAGAAAACCAAAAATTTTATGGTCGTCAAATAAGTTGCAATAACAGGCCTGTTCACCTATTTCATAGACAAAATTATGTATGTTTATACGCCACTTGTAACAACATATCTGATGGTAACTGAAACATTCATATTTGGCGTAGCTTCAATATTTCCTTAGATTAATAACAAAATAGCAGTAATTGAAAACTGACGAAGGAAGACTGCCAAATATTTCGGTTTGCAAATATTTTTTCCACATGCTGAAGTTCTTTTGTTAAAAATTCCTTCTGTTACAAATGACAAAAGATTTGGTTGTTATTTTGCGAAAAACTGGTAAACTTTTTCGTGCGAATTTTAGCAACAAATATCTACATATAAACTAGTAAAATGGCAGTCATGGAGCAAATATTTGCACGTGCTACCAGGGCCGTAGCCAGGATTTAATTTCGGAGGGCCATAACCAATTGAAACAAAAAATAATTAAATCTTCACATATTTATCAAATTTTTCGGGAATTTCGTTAAAAAAGTTAGTAGTAGCGAAGTTGGACATCAAGCTCCACCTTTCGATTTTGTTTTCACGTTTATCGCCGCTGAATATTTTTAAGTTGTAGACATATGAACTAGTGATGCACAGTTAAATAGACCTATAAAAGTATATGTTTGGACTTGCCATATTCTTATAGATGTCGAGATATTTGATGATGCTAAAATGAAGTCAAAATCTAAAAATAACATATGGGCATATTTTCAATATCTCTATCCGTTTCCGACATATCAGGCGTTAAAACCGGTTTTTTGGCATTAAATATGGCAAAGACTAATGAATCTACATTTTGATCTCCGGTTTCATCCGAATACACACTGTGTCTACTTTCTAATGACACCAAAACCATTACCATCCAATGCTCCATTGCACCAAATATCTCGATATCTATAAGAGATATGGTAAGTCCAATCATATACTTTTGTAGGTCTTTACTTCAACTATTGAACGGCATATGATTTTATGCTATTTCACAAAATATATTCAAAATTTCATAAATAGCAAACGTAAGGGGGAGCTCGATGTCTAACTCCACTACTACTATCTTTTTTTTTAACGAAATTTCTAAAAATACTATTAAGGGACACCCTAATGAACCTTAAAGTGCGCAAAAAAAGGAAAGTTAAAGCTATTTTAAACCACCTCTATTTTTTAATTTTTTTCCTGTGGTAGATAATGTGGTTGTTGAACCCTCAGTACGTTTCACTATGATGTCTCTTTAACATCTTGAGGAAAAACGTATGACTGACAAATTAGGAAAAAAAATATTTTTTATGCCATCGTTTTCCATGGAATTGCTCCGTTATATCGAGTTTAAATACATAATTTTAAGATAAAACTGTACAATTTTCTACTAGAACCTCTTAAACTGAATTTCAATTCAATTTATTCGACAAAGTTGAATATAAGTAGAATTTCAACTCAAATTCATTAGTTTTTTGCTTCCTTTTTTTCGTTATAAAAAGACTGATACAAGAATGTTAGTTGTTTTTGGTAAACTAATCAACAACAACATAAAATATTGTAATTTTATACATTTAATTTAAAAAAAAGTGTGACTTATAGTTTATTCTATACGGGCAATGCCATAGCCACATACGTGACAGGTCGTACGTTTCAATGAAAAACTTGTTTATTTTATTACTTCTTTATCTTTTTGTGTAATACTTAATTAGCTCTATATTTAGTAATAGAGAAGAAATCCTCTGAACTTATGGTCCTAAAATATTAGCAAATAAAGAGGGTGACGTTACGTGACAAAAATAGAAGTAATTTTTTCTTCTTTCACAAAAACACAAACTGGTGCGAATTGAGACGGACTTTTTTTGATAAACCCATTTTTAATATAATTTGGAATATTATAAATTTGTTTTAAAATTTGCTGAACTTCAAAAACTTTTTTTTAATTTCTTTGTAAAACCTTTTTTGTGGAACGTGATTTGACGTTGCGTGATGTATAAATTTCCATTTTAATAAATAATTTTCAATAAAATAAAATCAAAATTTAGCAACTAACTGATAATTTTTGACTATTATTGAAGATATTTACTGTTGTAACAAAATAAACATGTTATTAAAAATTCAATGAGGTGCACAGAACATTAGTCCAATTTTGCAGTCCGTTTCATCATAAATGAAAATAAGATAAGCTTTAAAAATTTTTATTTAATAAAATTTAAATATTTTTCTTTACTTTTACAAGCCAAAAAATTTTTCATAAATGAAAATAAGATAAGCTTTAAAAATTTTTATTTAATAAAATTTAAATATTTTTCTTTACTTTTACAAGCCAAAAAATTTTTTATGTTTACTTTTTTTCGATCACGGTGGATCTTTTTGTGGAAATACCTATATGTTGAAATAAATATTGCATAATTTGGTTTTACATTTATACGAATCAAAAATTTTATTTGATTTAGGTTAAATCATTTCGGGGGGGGCTTTGGCCCCTGTGGCCACCCCCTGGCTACGGCCTTGCGTGCTACCATCCAGAGTAAGGCCGAAGGCTATATTCCCTTAATTCCATTCAATGTTTAAATGCTATTTGTTGGTGGCAAATGTGCTGTGTTAAAAGGATCGAATAACATTATACGATTTAAAATAGATAGACGGAGATGATAAGAATTCCTGCTACATATGTATATCCACATATTGAAATGTGAAATAATGTTGCTTATGGATCTTTGAGTAATGCCGAAAATTGCTGAAGTTGCGGCTTAGAGGTTTCAACGAGAAAGCATATTTTTTGCAAGGTGTGTGTAATTAGCTATGTCAAGACTTCCAAAACTTTGTTGGCGGACAGCATTGGAGTTTTATGGAAAGCTAGCGGTTAATTTTGCATCTGTGTTTAGATGTTATTTGCCTTCTTAGCATTACCCAGGAGCCACCAGGTAGAGGTGAGGCAAATTTTTCGTATTATATAATAATTATTTTTTGATTATTTGTGGTTTTTATACCATCACCCATAGGGATGAGGGTATATATCATTTGATACGAAAAAAGTGTAACGCATTAAAGGAGACGAGTTAGACCCCAAGAATCTTAAAACCAAATTCGTTTCAGGAATTTTTAAGACGATTGAGCTATGTCCGTCTGACTGGCTGGCTGGTGGGCAGGATAACTCGAGTAAACCTTAACCGATCGGTATGAAAATTTACCAGTATAAATATTTTTCACAACGAAGTAATGGGATTGTAAATGGGCAGAATATCCCCACCCCTTCCGGTACCTTCCATACAAAATTACCTATTTTTGGATAATTTATATTTCTTTCATAACTTCCAAATGGTCGATCGAAGGATATTTTAATTTGGTCAGTTTATTTATCTTTCAAAAGTAGACAACCCGTAAGAAAACCGTAACCTTTCCATACCCCTTCTGGTACCTCCCATACAAATTGCTTAATTGACCCTCATAGTTTTACATACATACATATCTTTTTTGTGAGTAAACTGAATTCACTCAAATTTTGTGTATGATGTTCGCTTATGAAAATGGGACTCACGAATGAATGTGGACTATATCGGTTCACGCCTTCTGATACCTCCACAAAATGACCTATTTTTGGAAAATTAATATTTCTCCCATAACTTCCAAACGGACTCTTTGGGGGTAATGAAAATTGGTCGATTAATTTATATTGTTATAGGAGGCAAAACCACAGAAAACCTAACTATTTGACACACCCCTTCTGGTATCTCCCATACAAATGACCAAACTCACCCCCATAGTCTTACATACATATCTTTTTTGTAAGTGAACTGAATTCAGTCAAATTATGCGTAAGTTGTACGGTAGTGGAAATATGAATCAGGAATAAATATGGAAGATATCGGATCACCCCTTCCGGTACCTCCCATACAAAATTGCCTATTTTTGGAAAATTAATATTTCTCCCTTAACTTCCAAACCGACACCTGCCGATGGTCAGTTAACTTATATTGTAATAGGAGGCAAAACCTCAGCAACCCTAATTGTTTGACATAACCCTTCTGGTACCCCTCATATAAAAAACTGATATTTTCCTTTTTACATACATATCAATTTTGTGTGTACACCGACTTAAGACAAATTTTGCCAAGGTAAGCATTCGAGCGTTGATTTACGGCAAATATCGGACACGTTGTGCTGCCCCTAATTGTACCTCCCATACAAATAAATTAAATTTTTACGGTTTTGCTCCACAAGCAGACACAAAATAATACATAAATAATATTTTTTAAATTAAAAATCTATTTATTGCAATAACTCAAGACTTAAACAATATCTTATATTGGGTGATGATATTTATCAGTCAGTTTACCTGACTGAAATTTTTGTAGTGGTTTTAATTTTCTTCTCTAAAAATCCCTTCGTATGGCGAAACTGCTTTATAATATCTACCCCGATTTTGTGGTTGTATCTATAGCAGTTAAGTCTGGGTGATGAAGAACTTTTATCTCTATTTATCTCTTAAATTACGAATTTCGAAAAATCCCCCGATGTTGCACAACTACTCCATGAAATAAGTATTCACCACTATTTCAAAGATTGTATCTTTAGCCGTTTGGTCTAGGTGGTAGTACCAGTTTTATCCTTTTTTGGCCTACATCCCCCTAAATGTACGAAATTCGAAAAATCCCTTCATATCAAGAAACTATTCCAAAATATAAAAATCATAGCACCAGTTTTATCCCTTTTTAATTTTATTCCCCTAAAACTACAAAATTCTTAAAAACCCTACTAATCATTAACGATTTCGAAAATCGTATATTATATTTATATTTTTATATTTTCTAAGAGAACCATCCACACAAAAATCTATGATTCAAAGAAGACCGATCCTACCGCCAATAATTAGGAATATTCACAACAAATTTCATGATTTTTGGATGACGTGGTTGGTCAAAATCGCAATTACTTTGATTTAGTGACACACTTATGTCTACTGCCCCCAATAAGAGTTTCCAAAAATGCCTTCGTATCGCACTACTATTCTATAAATTAATTATTCACGCCAATACTCTCTTTTCTATTTTTAGCCGTTTGCTCTGCATTGCGATTCCAATTTTATCCCTTTCTTGGTCTTGTGCCTCTTAAAGTAAGAATTTTGAAAAACTCTTTAAATTCGCATAATAATTCCATAAAATTAACTTTTAATCTAATTTTCGCTATTCTACGTTATGTAGTTTTGTCTAAATGACGGTAACAGTTTTACCCCTTTTTCGGTTTTTTCCATCTAAAAGTTCGAAATTAAAAAATTCCTTAATAGCGCTCAACTAATCCATGAAATAGATATTCACAAATATTTTCGAGATTCTACATTCTGTAGTTTAGTCTGAATGATGGTACCAATTTCATTGCTTTTTTGTCCTTTTTAGCTCTAAAAGTACGAATTTCGAAAAATCTCTTGGTTCAGCTCTCTCAGCTGTGTACTCTGAAGCAATGAATTTGCAATAAGTTCAAAACTTTATATTAAAAATGCCTAGAGGTGAATCGAAAGGAATTTGTCGATAACAAGATCAAAAAATGTTGTACTGAATTTAATGAAGGGTCTGAAGAAAAGTTAGTTATTTTAATAAAAATTTAAGATAATTTAAAAAATTTTGTGGTGTTTGGATGAATATAAATTACTAAATTGGAATAATAAAGTTTAAATAAAGCTTTAAATACTATTTTTAAAGATTTTTGTAAATGATCAATTTTTTTCTGGGACAGTCCTTAGGTGTTTGTGTGCTTAGTAAAGCAATGTAAGTATTTCGAACATGAGCACGTTTCAATAATAATCTATATTTAAAATTACCATTCCGTAGACGAATTAATGGTTTGAATTGAACATAAACATGTCGTTGGCGTTTAACATCATCACATCATAGATATTTGTTTGTGTCAGACAGTTTATATTTGTCTGCAAATTTTAATTCGAAACACGTTCGAATTTTCTATTATTTTCAGTTTAAGTCATATGCGTGAGCGTCGTGTTTTTATCTGTTGTCGATGTTGAAACGCAGGAAAAATGGCATGGTACACCCGATAATTCGTATATAACGTGCAGTTTATTAACTAACTCATATCTAAAGTGCATTGAAACACTAACGCAACGCGTATATTAGGCTGTGCCACAAAAAATTTCGTATAAAGAATTTGGAAAATTTAGCAAATACTACAAAGATATTTATTTATTATTAGCTGCCCTATTACATTTTGTAATGATGAGTTTTCCCTCTTTGAAGCTAGGATTAGGTCGCAATATGTATTTAAAATCGATATAATTGAGCAGGTCCATGGAAAGCGATCACATAAAAAAATTGTTCTTCCTATTTAAAAATTAGAATTGTATTTTTTCTTTAAAATAGTTTAAATTTTTATTTTAGTGGTGGTTAGAACACGCGTCTACCATGCGGGAGATCCCGGCCAATTCGGAATTTAAAAAAAAATACTGATTGTTTTTCTGCGCACTTTAAGATACATTAGGGTGTTCCTTGTATGGTATTTTTGAGAATTTCGTTAAGAAAAAGATAGTAGTAGCGGAGTTGGACATTGAGCTCCACCTCACAATTGTTGTTTATGAAATTTCGAAAATATTGTGCGAAATTTCGCTTCGATTGTTTCGAATTAGAGTGGGCATAGAGGTAAAAGTTCGTTGTAATAAAATTTTGTTAATCGTCGGTGAATATTTTTGTATTGTAGACAAATTCAAGTCTTATGCCACTAAAAAGACGTATAAAAGTGTATGATTGGACTTACCATATCTTTTATAGATATCGAGATATTTGACGCAATGGAGCAGTGGATTGTAATGGTGTCATTAACACAGTGTGTATTCGGATGAAATCAGAAATCAAAATCTAGATTTATTAGTCTTTGCTATATTCAATGCCAAAAAACGGTGTTAAAAGCCTGATATCTCGGGAACGGATAGAGATATTGAAAATATGCACATATACTTTTTTTTGTAGATTTTGACTATCATATATGCTAAATTGTTTATTTTTTTCCAAAAATACTCCCACTTTTGCCCCAAATATCCCAACATCTATAAGAGATATGGAAAGTCCAAACATATACTTTAATAGGTCTTCACTTCACCTATTTAACGGCGTATACCTAGTTCATAAAAATAATCAACGGCGGTAAACTGATTTGAAAACAAAATCCAACTTTGACCTTTTTGTGGCACACTCTATGCTAAACAATCGATGCGAAAGTCCGCACAAAATATTCGAAATTGTATAAACTTGGTGCTCAATGTCCAACTCCGCTTTTTAACGAAATTAAAATACCATATAAGGAACACTCTAACATACATATCAGATAAATATATGAAAAATTTAATAATTTTTTGTTTCAATTGGTTTTGGCCCCCTCCGAAATTAAATCCTGGCTACGGCCCTGACCATCACCCTTAGGCATAATCATATATATCATTTGATACGAGAAAAAGTGTAACGCATTTAAGCAGACGAGTTAGACCCAAGTACCCTAAGCCCCAATTTCGTAACATGATTTTTTACGATGTTTGAGCTACCCAGCAAAAAACCTGCTTACTATTCTGCAAGTAAGTAAAGGAAGGACAAAGGGGATAGCGCTTACCATAGCGCTGTATTCATTAATAGATTTGTAAAGAAATGTCCCACTTAAATGCGCATGATTTATGTATCCAAAACAGCGCTTTGATAATAGCAACTTGAATGGTGTGTAATAATTGCAACTGAAACGTAATGAAATCATGTTGTTGGAAAAGCGCTTTCGTATTTGCAGCGGAAATAGTGCTTATTCAGCAAGGCGCACACACGTCCATTAAACCTAAATGAATATTGTAAAAAGTCTGCTTATAATAAGAAAGCTTACATATTATTAGGTTAGTAAAAACATGGAAGCAATCTTAAGTACCTAGCAATTCAGCAATAAACTTTAAAAAAAATTATTTAACGTTTATTTTATAAATTACATTGATATATGAAATTATTATATAAAAGTATAAATTATTTGAAGAAATCTGCTTTGTTTCCGAAATTGAAATCCATAGCCCCTAAAAAATTAAAATACATATAATATTAACGTGAGAAAATAACAGATACAGCAAATTTTCTACTACTTTAAAGTAGAGAACAACTCACATGTATGTTTTGCCTGAAATAAATACACACACACAATAAACAGTTACTGTTTCAACAATATTGGCTTTTGATCCACCAAAAACAAAATAAGAAAAAAAGCACGAAAACAACAGTTTATCTTAAATATATTTATTTACAACCACAATAGTTACTTTATTATGTATAAAATAACAAGTAGTGTATTAAGCTTAAGATTATTTGCTTTTAACAAAAAGAAACAAATTTAAAACATCTGCAACACTGCAGTCAAAACAAAACAAAAAACAATAAAAAAAACAACACAACTGAACCACGGCAGTAAACAAAAATATTAAACAATAAAAAACACGACCACACGGTCCAACAGCTATTACAAGACTGAACAATTGGACAAAGATGTCATAGCCTTATACAAAAGGAGGTACCTATTTTACAAACTAAAATTCAATTCACAAATAACATTGAAGTACCTATCTAGACAAACTTACATCCAATTGACGAGTAACATTAAAGTACCTATTTCATTACATACGTATAAATGAGCAAAATATATAACACAAATAAATATTAATAATAAAGTAATAATAAATAAATATAAACAACACAAAATAAATAAATCTCCAACAGTTACTTTTTAATATAATAAACTTGCGTGCATACACCCGCTCGCTATGATGACAAAGAACAAACTGATTAGTTTTTTTGCAATTCGCAACTCTTCGTCGTGAATAATACTTTCCAATTGTGTAATATCGGTAAAGATCGTTGAAAAAACATTGCTGATATACATCTTTGCAACTTAGTAAGCGAGATGGATTGCAGTAGAACAAAGCTCGCTTACGTGGTTGCACCAAAATCAGCACTAATTACTACATTTTAATACCATTTCTGTTTCATTGTTGATATAAAGCTTTTCATAACTGCTTTAAATATCTGCGTACATTTCAGCTATCAGGTAAGTGAATATACATTTATCTCCCTTACTTAGTTGAGGAAAAAATGCGCAATATTCTGTGTTAAAAGGCAGCGCATAAAAGTAGTGCAACCGGTATGGAAGCACAATATCTGCTGCTTCCAAATTGCAGAAAATTTTTTGCTGGGTATGTATGTCTGTCTGGCTGGTGGGCAGGATAACTCAAATCAGTATTAACTGATCTTTATGAAAATTTTTCAGTATTAATATTTTCCAAAATGGGATTGTAAATGGGCAGAATAGCCCCACATGACATTAAAATTATTTTGGGAGATTTTAATACTTGCATAGGAAGGGAAGATGTTCTTGGTTCACCAGTCGGAAAATTCAGTCCACATAACAACACCTCCTATAACTGATTCAGAGTGGTATGCTTCGCGTCGGCAGGAAACATGGTAGTGACTGGAACCAGATTCCCGCATAAAGATATCTACTAGGCCAACTGAATCTGGATCAAAATACAAGAAACCAGAGTCACACAGGGTAATCGATGGAAAGCATGTCTCAAGTTATGAAAGTGCGTGTGATGTGCGGTGCAAACATCGACTCGGATCACCACCTAGTTGCAGCCATGATACACACTAGGGTGGACCTTGTGTCGATATTTTGGTAGATGAGGGCTCTATTCCGTGCCTTTTTGAAAAAAAATGACAATGCCGAAAAAAAAAATTAAAAAAAAAAAAAACTAGGGGTTGCGCACGAGCCGAGAAAAAGGCCCACTTTGCCAAAATTAGGGGGGAAATTGCCATAGGTCATCAGGGGTCACCCGTAGGGGGGAAGAATGTATGGCCGACCCCCATTAACTTTTTACCGCCAACATTTTCCCCCAAGACACCCACCCCCTATCTCCTCCCCTTAGGGGGGTCACCATACAAAAATGGAGGTTGCTCAGTATTTTCGAAAAACACCATAGGTCATCAGGGATCACCCCTAGGGGGGCAAAATATATGACCGACCCCCATTAACTTTTCATCCCCATCATCTTTTCCGAACAAACTAACCCTCTATCTCCACTCCTTGAGGGACTCCCCATACAAAAATACTGAAAATCTATGTATTTACAGTTGCACAATATCGAGATTTTTTTAATTTTTTTTGATTTTTTTACAGAAATTCCACCAATATTCAAGAGTGGTCATTGTTTGGAAAGTCTTGAAAAATTTGAAACGCACACGTAGCAGATGCCCCCATTCATCAGTACCTGGCAGTAAAATATTGCAAAATACGTAGTAGTTATAAATAGCAGTTCATTCATCGATTGTTGTCATTCAACAAGTGCCGACGACCGCGAAAAGTAAATTGATTTTTCTCCCGTTTTTATACCATCACCCGTAGGGATGAAGGTATATATCATTTGATACGACCCAAAAGTGTAACACATAGAAGGAGTGACTTTAGACCCTAGGTTTCTTTGAACCAAATTCGATTCATGACTTTTTAAGTCGTTTGAGCCATGTCCGTCTGTCTGTCTGTCTGTCTGTCTGTCTGTCGGGTGGCTGTCCGGCTGGTTCGCACGATAACTTTCGAAAGACGCAACCAAATGTTTTGAAATTTTGCACGAGTTATTATTTTCTCAAAACTACTTACGGTATTGCAAATGGGCTACATGGCCCCGCCCCTTCTGGTACCTCCCATACAAATACATCATTCCGCCCACTTTAGAAATCGAGTAATAATATCAATACACCCTAAGGGATCGTCCCCAAATTCTGTATTTAGTAAAGCTATAACAGGATAAAGTTTTGAAAAAAAAATTTTGAAAGCCTAGCCACGCCCCTTCTGGTACCTCCCATACAAATCTACCTTTCCGCCCACTATAGAGATGGAGAAATAATATCAATAAATTAAACGTGATCGTACCCAAATTCTATTTTGAGTAAAGCTATAACAAGATAAAGTTTTCGAGAAAAAAATTGGAAGTCTATTCACGCCCCATCTGGTACCTCCCATACACATCTGGTACCGCCCACTTTAGAAATCGATTAATATTATTAAAAGACCTAACGCGATCGTGCCCAAATTCTGTATTTGGTAAAGTTTAAGCAGGATAAAGTTTTGGAGAAAAAATCTGGAAGTCTAGACACGCCCCTTCTGGTACCTCCCATACAAATGTACCACTCCGCCCACTTTAGAAATAGGGTAATAATATCAATACACTCGACACGATCGTGCCCAAATTCTGTATTTTGTTATATTATAACAGGACAAAGTTTTGGAGAAAAAATTGGAAGTCTAGACACGCCCCTTATGGTACCTCCCATACAAATGTACCTTTCCGCCAACTTTTGGGATGTAGTAATAATATCAGTACACCCAACGCAATCGTGCGCAAATTCTGTATTTAGTAAAGCTATAACAGGATAAAGTTATGGAGAATAAATCTGGAGCCTAAACACACCCCTTCACGTACCTCCCATATAAATGTACCACTCCGCCCAATTTCGAAATCGAGTAATAATATCAATAAAATAGAAAATTATTTGTTTTACTTAGGGTAAGGGTAAATGTAAGTCGGGTTGCCCGACTGAAACTTTCTAACTGGTTTTAATTACAAATCGATTATTTTCAATAACTCAAGACTTAAACAATATATTATATTGGGTGATGGTATTTATCAGTCAGTTTAACTGACTGAAATTTCTGTACTGGTTTTAAAGTTAAGATGACAACACAACTTAGATCGCGCGACGATATTTTTTTGATTGGTTATCCAAGCATGAATATTACGGGGAACAAATTACCGTCGAAGAAGCAAGTGCTAAGAATGCATTTCTTCAACATTCGCAAACGAAACATGTCGAAGAAAAATAGTGCGGTTATAGTCGCGGACGCAGTGATGATTTTTTGGCGCCAAGCAGCTATTCCGACGAAAGCCAGAGGAGATGTTACAAGAAAAATAGCTGCGCTGCACGATGAGTGGGATGCTTTAAGAAAGTCATCTCACAGAAAGACTGAGCCCACTAGAGAAAAAGAGAATAAGTTTTCTGATAGCTTGAATAATCTTTTCGACATCGCACACGCCAACGCCCTTGAGAAAATGACAAATACCGAAGACATTGAGTTTCTGCTAAAGCAAAGAGAAGATGGCCGGCCAGGAACTATGGGAGGTGTGGACGCTACTGATACTCGAACGAGGAAAAGAAAAGCTGAGCGCGAAGAACAAGAAGAAATGCGACGCTAACGTGCAACGGAATCTAGTAGAGATCTGTTCGCTAAAGGCGGTAAGCTATTTCGCGCTTTGTGTGTTCGTCCAATGTTTATATTCAAATGAAATTCTTTCAATTGCAGTGGTTAAATTTTCAAGCAGTGATTCAAGCGATGATAATGGGAGACAGGACGAAAACTTCCCGGCAGAAGCTGGCCCATCAAATGTTGGTGACAGAAGAGGTTACGAACAATGTTTTACTGAACGAGTCCTATCAGCTTTGGACAAGTGCAAAGTGACTGACCGAGACGCGGTCGGCATTATGATAGCGGCGGCAGAAGCATTTGGACGCGATCCTCAACAATACACAATAAACCGTACGTCGCTTCGGAGATGTCGGCGTTCAAATCGAGAGAACATGCTGAGTTATGTGAAAGACAATTCAGAAGTAAGATCGCATAGATTTATTTGCTCTCATTCAGAATTCTTATTCTTCAACGCGTTTCATTCATCTCCAGCTTGTCGCAGCTAAATCCTTCGTAGTCCATTGGGATGGCAAAATGCTTTTGGATTTTGTGGGTACAAAGAAGGTGGACCGTCTACCGGTAATTGTCTCGTACGGAGAAAAAGAACAACTTCTTGGAGTTCCCAAAGTAGAAGATGGGAAAGGAAAAGGCCGGAGAATAGCACATGCCGTTTATCAACTGTTGGCATCTTGGCATATGACACATCGAATACAAGGACTTTCTTTCGACACGACATCAACGAACAGTGGCCCATTCTCCGGAGCCGCAGTTGCTCTTGAGCGGCTGTTGGAGAGAGAAATCTTATATTTACCTTGCAGACACCACGTATACGAACTAGTGCTAAGGGAAGTTTTTGAGACAAAAATGGGAAAGACCAGTGCACCAGGCGTTCCTTGCTTTGACCGTTTCAAACAGGAATGGGACGCTGTAAAGGTTAAACCATTCCATTCTGGCTTGATAGACGATCAAGTCGTCAGAAAAATTCCTGTGGCAATGCAAGTCGGCATAAAGGAGTTTTGCTTAGATCAATTGAAGGAGAAACACCCTCGCGATGACTACAAAGAAATGCTACAATTAATTCTTTTGTTTCTGGGTGAAAAACTTGAGAATTACCATTTCCGACCTCCAGGACCCGTTTCCCATGCTCGATGGATGGCAAAAGCCATTTACAGCCTCAAGATGTTTTTGTTTCTGAGAACTTTTCACTTATCTGTATGTGAATTGAATGGTATTCGACACGTTTGTATTTTTGTGGTGCGACTTTACGTCAAGGCATGGTTTGGTTCTTCTCGAGCAGCTGAGGCGCCGAATCAAGATTTGAAGTTTTTGAAGGACATCGTCGAGTACAAGTCCGTTGACCAGGATTTATCTCGGGTAATGATAAAGAAATTTATCGGTCACCTATGGTATCTCGCCGATGAGCACATAGCCCTTGCCTTTTTCGATGACAAGGTTTCAAATGAGTTGAAGGCCAAAATGGCCCAAGCAATGCTAGAAAATGAGAATGACGAAGGTGAAGAAGATGAAGAAGACGAAGAAGGTGAAGAAGATGAAGAAGACGACCCGGTTCCCCCAGCTCCTCGCGTCGTAATCAAAAGCACTAGCGTTAAAAAAATCGAGGTGAAATTCAAAGATGTGAATGAGGAATTCTTGGCTAAAGACTTGAGCAACTTCGTCTCTCATAATACCAAAAATTTATTTGTACGATTTGGAATATCGCAAGATTTCATTCTTGCAAATCCAGCAACCTGGAAATCTCGCGCAGACTATCAAGAAGGTCGTAGAATTGTTGTGAACGACACTGCCGAAAGAGGAGTAAAAATGATACAAGATTATAATAGAATACTGTGTCAAGGCGAAGAAGAGAAACAGTATTTACTACATGTTATCGATTCTTACCGCAAGAAATACCCATCGGCGAACAAAAATATGTTTATTTGACTATATTATATTAAAAGTGCTTAGTAGTACTACTCAATTACAGCTTCTTTAATTTTTGTATGGGGAGTCCCTCAAGGAGTGGAGATAGAGGGTAAGTTTGTTCGGAAAAGATGTTGGGGATGAAAAGTTAATGGGGGTCGGTCATATATTTTGCCCCCCTAGGGGTGACCCCTGATGACCTATGGTGTTTTTCGAAAATACTGAGCAACCTCCATTTTTGTATGGTGACCCCTCTAAGGGGAGGAGATAGGGGGTGGGTGTCTTGGGGGAAAATGTTGGCGGTAAAAAGTTAATGGGGGTCGGCCATACATTCTTCCCCCCTACGGGTGACCCCTGATGACCTATGGCAATTTCCCCCCTAATTTTGGCAAAGTGGACCTTTTTCTCGGCTCGTGCGCAACCCCTAATTTTTTTTTTTTTAATTTTTTTTTTCGGCATTGTCATTTTTTTTCAACAAGGCACGGAATAGAGACCTCATATACCAAAATATCGCAAAAATTTCATTTCAAGGTCCACCTTAATACACACGCGATTAAGTAGTGCTCAAAACGCTCATAACTCAACGCAATGGAAGCTAGACATCACGAAGCTGCATACTAGGGTGGGTCGATAAAGAGAGTTGTGCCGATCACGCCCTAGAATAAAATATTATTTAAAGACGAATTTAAAAAACAAAATATTGACTTTGGAATTTATCTCAAGCTCAAGACCAATTGTTTTGAAAGAAGTTAGCAGAATGATATTCTCATAATGCCAGGCAGTCTGTACAGCTGTTTCGGATTCAGCCACGAATCCTCATCAGCAGACTTTGGTAAATGATTGAGAATATCATTCTGCTAACTTCTTTCAAAACAATTGGTCTTGAGCTTGGGATAAATTCCAAAGTCAATGTTCATACAAACAGACCGAATAAACACAAACACAACGATGATGATGACGTAGAGCACGACCGGCCGCAAAGCTGAAATAATGCTTATGGCAAATCTGTTGGTTGCGAAACCAACAACAAAACATGTTGTTTGAAAGCCGACGGCTTTTTCAACATAAACAATCAAAACAAGAAAGAAGTTAAGCAAATGGTTTCTCATAGTGAATGGTTGCAAAGTTTTTCGAGTCTATGCACTCAAGAAAGAATTCTCATTTTGTTGTTAATTCTGGTGCATAAGACTTGATAAACATTTTGCAATCATTTACCACAGTCTGCTGATGAGGATTCGTGGCTGAATCCGAAACAGCTGTACAGACTGCCTGGCATTATGAGAATATCATTCTGCTAACTTCTTTCAAAACAATTGGTCTTGAGCTTGAGATAAATTCCAAAGTCAATGTTCATACAAACAGACCGAATAAACACAAACACAAAAAAAATATTTATTTATTTTTTGTTTCCTGTGTCTCCATTTATTGTCCGATCGTATCGTGTGTTCTTGTTCTTAGAATGACAACAGCTACATTTTCTTCTTTGATTACTTTTGACTCCGACGTCAATTTCTAGAAGTTTCTTCTGAGACTCGGATAAACCAGTAAGAAAGTTTCAGTCGGGCGACCCGACTTACATATACCATCACCCTCAGTAAAATAAAAAAAAATTGCTATTATATTGATATTATTACTCGATTTCTAAAGTGGGTGGAGTGGTAAATTTGTATGGGAGGTACTAGAAGGGGCGTGTCTAGACTTCTAGGTTTGTCCTCTAAAACTTTATCCTGTTATAGCTTTACTAAATAAAGAGTTTGGGCTCGATAGCGTTGGATGTATTGATATTATTACTCCATCTCTGAAGTGGGTGGAAAGGTACATTTGTATGGGAGGTCCCATAAGGGGCGCCGCTAGACTTTAAATTTTTTCTCCAAAATTTTATCCTGTTATAACTTAATTAAGAATCGATTCCTTTGCGGCACTGTCCAAGCAGCTAACTACTTCCGGTCTTAGACCAAGTATTCCCTGGGCAATGACTTTAAAGCAACCGCTTAGAAGTTAGCTAGAGTTAAAGGCGAAACGTTAAGTAACCTAATCGGCATGCTACCAAAGATGCGTCTTAGGAAGTAGGTAACAGAAGTTACTGAAGCTTAACACAGGCTCTCCTAGTGGCTTTGGCAGCCCCAAGAAACTAGGATCGGGAGCGGTGGCCTAATAAGCCACTCTCCTTAAACAAAATTTAAGGAGACGACGAAAGAACTGTGACATCTTTTACAGCTGCCATGCAGAAAGACACGAATTTGGATGTGGTTTCATAGTCGGCAAGAGACTTCGACACCTGGTCTCGCGGTTTAACCCTGTAAGTGACCGAATAGCCACCATTCGCATCCGGGCGAAATATTTTTACATCACGCTGATTTGTGTACACGCCCCGACGGAAGATAAAGACGATGAGATTAAAGATGCATTTTACGAGCGCCTAGAGGAAACATACGACCGCTGCCCTGGCCACGACATTAAAATTGTTCTGGGAGACTTTAATGCAAAAATAGGAAGGGAAGATGTTCTTGGTCCATCGATCGGTAAATTCAGCCTGCATACCGACACGTCAGACAACGGGTTTAGGCTGGTTAGCTTCGCAGCGGGAAGGAACATGGTAGTGAGTGGAACCTGATTCCAGCACATAGATATCCACAAGGCAACTTGGCTATCCCCCGATCAAAACACCAAAAATCAAATTGATCATGTGGTAATTGATGGCAGGCATGCATCTAGTGTCATGCACGTGCGTGTGATCCGTGGTGCTAATATTGGCTCGGATCATTACCTGGTTGCAGCCAAGGTGCGCACAAGATTGAGCAGAGCGAAAAACGCACGTAACCAAACACAAAGAAAGCTGGACATCGCGAAGATGCAAACCCCAGAGATTGCTACTGCCTACTCCAACCAGCTCTCCCAACTTTTACGACACAACGCCTCTACTTCTGACGTTCCCGATACACAGTGGCAGCATATTGCGCATTCCATGGTAACCGCCGCAACAACCGTGCTAGGATATGAAAAGCGACGCTCAGACGAATCCTGGTACGATGAAGAATGTCGCATAGCGTCTGAGGAACAGGATGCTGCTTATAGGGCAACGCTACAGCCAATTGTAACCCGTGCTGTTAGGGAACGGCATAAGGAGAAAGCAAAACGGGCGAGACAGCTATTTAGGCGAAAAAAACGTCAGATGAAGGAACGGGAGAACGAGGATATAGAGCGATACAGGGATAGAGGTGAGGCCCGAAAATTTTACCAGAAAGTAAGAGCAAATGGATACGGTAATGGCCTCCCCACCTGTAAGGACAGTGATGGAAATCTGGTTACGGATACGCAAAGTGTGCTGCACATATGGAGAGAACACTCCCAGCAACTGCTGGTTCCAGAAGGTAGCGCACGTGAAGTTATCACGCCAATTCTCGACGACGGCTTAGATTGCCCACCACCAAGTCAAGCCGAGGTAAGAAGAGCAATATCGCGGCTGAAAAACAACAAAGCAGCCCGTGCCGACGGTATGCCCGCAGAGCTCTTCAAGTCCGGTGGGTGATCCAAGGTGATCCAAGTGTGTGCTCCAACTACCGCGGGATCAGCCTTTTACCCATCGCATATAAGGCCCTATCGAGTGTGCTATGTGAAAGACTAAAGCCAGTGTTATCCAACCTGATCGGGCCTTATCAGTGTGGCTTTAGACCTGGAAAATCAACAACTGACCAGATTTTCACACTTCGGCAAATCCTGGAAAAGACCCAAGAGAAACAGATCGACACGTACCATCTTTTTGTCGACTATAAAGCTGCCTTCGTCTTTGCGGAATGACGCTGACTGACACGAAGTCTTCAGTGAAGATTGGCAAGGACCTTACGGATCCATTCTATACCAGACGAGGCCTAAAACAAGGCGACGGCCTATCGTGCGATCTCTTCAACATTGTGATGGAGATGATAATGAGAAAAGCTGCAGTAAACACGAGTGGCACTATATTCAGCAAAAACTGCGGGATGTGACTGCAGCCTTCTCATGTATACAGAAGGAATCAGCGAAAATGGGCCTAACGGTGAACGAGGACAAAACGAAGTTATTAGTTTCAACGAACAAAGAATCTACTCGTTTGGGAAACTGCGTGAACGTTGACAACTATAATTTCGAAGTGGTAGATAATTTTGTCTACCTAGCCTCCGCCATCAACAAAGAAAATAATGTCAGCCTAGAAATCCGGAGAAGAATCCTGCTTGCAAATAAATGCTACTACGGACTAAGCAAGCGATTCAATGACAGAGCCCTCTCTCGACGAACAAAACTCCAGCTATACCAGATACTGGTTCTACCTGTCTTAATGTATGGCTCAGAATCCTGGGTTATGACACAAGCGGAGACTGAGAACCTTACAGAACTCGGTGTGACTAACTGGAGAAGAAGCGCAGAAGATCGAGGCGCTTATAATATTTTTCTACGTGCGGTATATAATCCACTGGGATTGCATCGAAGTACCAGATAAGTAAGTAAGTAAGAAAGTATAACTTAATAAAATACAGAATTGGGGCACGATCGTGTCGAGTATATTGATATTATTACTCCATCCCTAAAGTGGGCGGAGTGGTACATTTGTATGGGAGGTACCAGAAGGGGCGTGTCTAGACATCCAGATCTTTTCTCCAAAACTTTATCCTGTTATAGCTTTACTAAATACAGAATTTGGGCACGATCGTGTCAAGTGTATTGATATTATTATTCCATCTCTAAAGTGGGCGGAAAGGTACATTTGTATGGGAGGTACCATAATGGGCGTGTCTAGACTTCCAGATTTTTTCTCCAAAACTTTATCCTGCTTGAACTTTACTAAAAACAATTTGGTCACGATCGCGGTAATTCTAATAATAATATTAATCGATTTCTAAAGTGGGCGGTACCAGATGGTACGAGCGCGATGGATTTATTGATATCATTACTCCATATCTAAAGTGGGCGGAAAGGTGAATTTGTATGGAAGGTACCAGAAGGGGCGTGGCTAGACTTCCAGTTTTTTCTCCAAAAACTGTATCCTGCTATAGCATTACTAAATAAAGAATTTGGGTACGATCGCGTAGGATTTATTGATATTATTACACCATCTCTAAAGTGGGCGGAAAGGTGAATTTGTATGGGAGGTAACAGAAGGGGCGTGGCTAGACTTCCAATTTGTTTTCCAAAACTTTATCCTGTAATAGCTTTACTAAGTACAGAATTTGGGTACGATCCCTTTGGGTGTATTGATATTATAGCTCGATTTCTAAAGTGGGCGGAATGATGTATTTGTATGGGAGGTACCAGAAGGGGCGGAGCCATGTAGCCCTTTTGCAATACCGTAAGTAGTTTTGGGGAAATATTAACTCGTGCAAAATTTCAAAACATTTGGTTGCGTCTTTCGAAAGTTATCGTGCGAATCAGCCGGACAGCCACCAGACAGACAGACAGACAGACGGACATGGCTCAAATAACTTAAAAAGTCATGAATCGAATTTGGTTCTAAGAAACCTAGGGTCTGAAGTGACTCCTTCTATGTGTTACACTTTTGGGTCGTATCAAATGATATATACCCTCATCCCTAAGGGTGATGGTATAAAAAGTTTTTTATATTCCATTAAATTACTGCATACCACCGATATAGCCAATGCATACTAAAACCAACTCTCTTAATTACTTCGAACCAACCTCTCTAATTCTGATGTTCCCGACACATAATGGTAGCATATTGCTAATTCTGCCGACAGAGCTTTTTAAAACCGACAGTGATGAGCTGGAAACATGCCAGCTCATAAACATGATCAAAGAAATGCATGCCCGATGATTGTAACTGTGTGTTCTATGGCTGTTAAGAAAGGCGATCTAAGTGTGTGTACCAACTATCACGGGATCAGCCTTTTATCCATCGCTTACAAAGTCCTTTCTAGTGTGTTATGTGAAAGACTAAAGCGCATCCTAGCGAACCTGATTGGAGCTTATCACTGTGGTTTTAGACCTGGTATATCGACGGCCGACCAGATATTCACACGGCGACAAATCCTGACAGTTCGATACGATAGAAACTAATTGATGGGTACGGTTCGAAGCTAATACGAATTTCCGGGATGACACTGACTTACATGACAAGCTTCAGACAAGGCGACAGTCTGTCAAGCGATCGTAATGAAGATGATCATGCGGAAGGCTGCAGTAAGCAGGACTGGTATCATCTTTAACAAAAGTCGCATTGCAATGACATAGATATCAAAAGGCCGTGAACAGCGGGATATTACTGCGGTCTTTTCGATAATTGAGAAGCAGTCGGCGAAGATGGGCCAGGTGATAAATGAGGACAAAACCAATTTATTGGTTTCAACTAGAGTTTCTCTTTTTCCCGGATTTTTCATTTCCCGGGAAACCGGGAAAAATTTGTGCATTTCCCGGAATCCCGGGAATTTTCGCGGAGTAAAAAAACAAAACAAACTATGTTAATTTTCTTCAATTTTGTAGTATGAGATTATATAGTACAAGCTGCAGGTAAAACAAAAACATTACAAACAAAAACATAACAAACGAAAAACATTAATTTTAATGTAAATGTATATACAACCAGTACAGAAATTTCAGTCAGGTAAACTGACTGATAAATACCATCACCCAATATAAGATATTGTTGAAGTCTTGAGTTATTGAAATGAATAGATTTTTAATTAAAATAAAATTACTTATGTCTATTTTTTCCCCTGCTTGTGGTGCAAAATCGTCCAAAACTTTACTTATTTGTGTAGGGGGTATAGGTGCCGGTTTGGAATTTATGTGAGAAATATTAATTTTTCAAACAAAAAAATAATTTTGATAGGGGGTATCAAAAGGGGTGAACTGATACAGTCCTTATTCATTCTTGACTCAAATTTTCATACGTACAACTTACGAATAAATTAACTGAATTCAGTGCACTTCCAAAAAAAATATGGATGTAAGACTATGGGGGTGAGTTCGGTCCTTTGTGTGGGAGGTACCAGAAGGGGTGTGTCAAATAGTTAGGTTTTCTGAGGTTTCGCCTCCTATCACAATATAAATTAACCGACTAATTTTCATTACCCCTCAAATGTCCGTTTGGAAGTTATGGGTGAATTATTAATTTTCCAAAAATAGGTAATTTTGTATGGGAGGTACCAGAAGGGGTGACCAGATATAGTCCATATTCACTCCTGATTCATATTTTTATAAGCGTACAAATTACTCATAATTTGACTGAATTCAGTGTGCTTAGAAAAAAGATATGTTTGTAATACTATGGGGGTGGCTTCGGTCATTTGTATGGGAGGTACCAGAAGGGGTGCGTCAAATAGTTAGGTTTTCTAGGGTTTTGCCTCCTATAATAACATAAATTAATCGACCAATTTTCATTACCCCCCAAGAGTCCGTTTGGAAGTTATAGGAGAAATATTAATTTTCGAAAAATAGGTAATTTTGTATAGGAGGTACCAGAAGGCGTGAACTGATATAGTCCATATTCATACCTGAGTCTAATTTTCTTAAGCAAACATTATACGCAAAATTTGAGTGATCTCAGTTTACTTACAAAAAAGATATGTATGTAAAACTATAAGGGTCAATTCGGTCATTTGTATGGGAGGTACCAGAAGGGGTGTGTCAAATAGTTAGGCTCTCTAAGGTTTCGCCTCCTATCACAACATTAATTTATCGACCAATGTTCATAACCCCCCAAGTGACTGTTTTGAAATTATTGGAGAAATATATAATTTCCAAAAATAGGTCATTTTGTATGGGAGGTACCAGAAGGCGTGAACCGATATAGTCCATATTCATACCTGAGTCTAATGCTTATAAGCAAACATCATACGCAAAATTTGAGTGATCTCAGTTTACTTGCAAAAAAGATATGTATGTATAACTATAAGGGTCAATTCGGTCATTTGTATGGGAGGTACCAGAATGGGTGGGGCAAAGGTGTCGGTTTTCTTAGGGTTTGTCTACTTTTGCAAGATAAATAAACTGACCAAATTCAAACATCCTCCGGTTGTCCGTTTGGAAGTTATGGAAGAAATATTAATTTTCCAAAAATTGGTAATTTTGTATGGGAGGTACCAGAAGGGGTGGGGCTATTCAGCCCATTTACAATCCCATAAGTTCGTTTTGAAAAATATTGATACTGGTAAATTTTCATACCGATCCGTTAAGGTTTACTCGAGTTATCCTGCTGACCAGCCATCCAGCCAGCCAGCCAGACAGACGGACATAGCTCATTCTTCTTAAAAAGTTCTGAAACGAATTTGGTCTTAAGATACTTGGGGTCTAACTCGTCTCCTTTAATGCGTTACACTTTTTTTCGTATCAAATGATATATACCCTCATCCCTAAGGGTGATGGTATAAAAAGTGTAACGCATTAAAGGAGACGAGTTAGACCCCAAGTATCTTAAGACCAAATTCGTTTCAGAACTTTTTAAGAAGAATGAGCTATGTCCGTCTGTCTGGCTGGCTGGCTGGATGGCTGGTCAGCAGGATAACTCGAGTAAACCTTAACGGATCGGTATGAAAATTTACCAGTATCAATATTTTTCAAAACGAACTTATGGGATTGTAAATGGGCTGAATAGCCCCACCCCTTCTGGTACCTCCCATACAAAATTACCAATTTTTGGAAAATTAATATTTCTTCCATAACTTCCAAACGGACAACCGGAGGATGTTTGAATTTGGTCAGTTTATTTATCTTGCAAAAGTAGACAAACCCTAAGAAAACCGACACCTTTGCCCCACCCATTCTGGTACCTCCCATACAAATGACCGAATTGACCCTTATAGTTATACATACATATCTTTTTTGCAAGTAAACTGAGATCACTCAAATTTTGCGTATGATGTTTGCTTATAAGCATTAGACTCAGGTATGAATATGTACTATATCGGTTCACGCCTTCTGGTACCTCCCATACAAAATGACCTATTTTTGGAAATTATATATTTCTCCAATAATTTCAAAACAGTCACTTGGGGGGTTATGAACATTGGTCGATAAATTAATGTTGTGATAGGAGGCGAAACCTTAGAGAGCCTAACTATTTGACACACCCCTTCTGGTACCTCCCATACAAATGACCGAATTGACCCTTATAGTTTTACATACATATCTTTTTTGTAAGTAAACTGAGATCACTCAAATTTTGCGTATAATGTTTGCTTAAGAAAATTAGACTCAGGTATGAATATGGACTATATCAGTTCACGCCTTCTGGTACCTCCTATACAAAATTACCTATTTTTCGAAAATTAATATTTCTCCTATAACTTCCAAACGGACTCTTGGGGGGTAATGAAAATTGGTCGATTAATTTATGTTATTATAGGAGGCAAAACCCTAGAAAACCTAACTATTTGACGCACCCCTTCTGGTACCTCCCATACAAATGACCGAAGTCACCCCCATAGTATTACAAACATATCTTTTTTCTAAGCACACTGAATTCAGTCAAATTATGAGTAATTTGTACGCTTATAAAAATATGAATCAGGAGTGAATATGGACTATATCTGGTCACCCCTTCTGGTACCTCCCATACAAAATTACCTATTTTTGGAAAATTAATAATTCACCCATAACTTCCAAACGGACATTTGAGGGGTAATGAAAATTAGTCGGTTAATTTATATTGTGATAGGAGGCGAAACCTCAGAAAACCTAACTATTTGACACACCCCTTCTGGTACCTCCCACACAAAGGACCGAACTCACCCCCATAGTCTTACATCCATATTTTTTTTGGAAGTGCACTGAATTCAGTTAATTTATTCGTAAGTTGTACGTATGAAAATTTGAGTCAAGAATGAATAAGGACTGTATCAGTTCACCCCTTTTGATACCCCCTATCAAAATTATTTTTTTGTTTGAAAAATTAATATTTCTCACATAAATTCCAAACCGGCCTATACCCCCTACACAAATAAGTAAAGTTTTGGACGATTTTGCACCACAAGCAGGGGAAAAAATAGACATAAGTAATTTTATTTTAATTAAAAATCTATTCATTTCAATAACTCAAGACTTCAACAATATCTTATATTGGGTGATGGTATTTATCAGTCAGTTTACCTGACTGAAATTTCTGTACTGGTTGTATATACATTTACATTAAAATTAATGTTTTTCGTTTGTTATGTTTTTGTTTGTAATGTTTTTGTTTTACCTGCAGCTTGTACTATATAATCTCATACTACAAAATTGAAGAAAATTAACATAGTTTGTTTTGTTTTTTTACTCCGCGAAAATTCCCGGGATTCCGGGAAATGCACAAATTTTTCCCGGTTTCCCGGGAAATGAAAAATCCGGGAAAAAGAGAAACTCTAGTTGAAACCAATAAATTGGTTTTGTCCTCATTTATCACCTGGCCCATCTTCGCCGACTGCTTCTCAATTATCGAAAAGACCGCAGTAATATCCCGCTGTTCACGGCCTTTTGATATCTATGTCATTGCAATGCGACTTTTGTTAAAGATGATACCAGTCCTGCTTACTGCAGCCTTCCGCATGATCATCTTCATTACGATCGCTTGACAGACTGTCGCCTTGTCTGAAGCTTGTCATGTAAGTCAGTGTCATCCCGGAAATTCGTATTAGCTTCGAACCGTAGCCATCAATTAGTTTCTATCGTATCGAACTGTCAGGATTTGTCGCCGTGTGAATATCTGGTCGGCCGTCGATATACCAGGTCTAAAACCACAGTGATAAGCTCCAATCAGGTTCGCTAGGATGCGCTTTAGTCTTTCACATAACACACTAGAAAGGACTTTGTAAGCGATGGATAAAAGGCTGATCCCGTGATAGTTGGTACACACACTTAGATCGCCTTTCTTAACAGCCATAGAACACACAGTTACAATCATCGGGCATGCATTTCTTTGATCATGTTTATGAGCTGGCATGTTTCCAGCTCATCACTGTCGGTTTTAAAAAGCTCTGTCGGCAGAATTAGCAATATGCTACCATTATGTGTCGGGAACATCAGAATTAGAGAGGTTGGTTCGAAGTAATTAAGAGAGTTGGTTTTAGTATGCATTGGCTATATCGGTGGTATGCAGTAATTTAATGGAATATAAAAAACTTTTTATACCATCACCCTTAGGGATGAGGGTATATATCATTTGATACGACCCAAAAGTGTAACACATAGAAGGAGTCACTTCAGACCCTAGGTTTCTTAGAACCAAATTCGATTCATGACTTTTTAAGTTATTTGAGCCATGTCCGTCTGTCTGTCTGTCTGTCTGGTGGCTGTCCGGCTGATTCGCACGATAACTTTCGAAAGACGCAACCAAATGTTTTGAAATTTTGCACGAGTTAATATTTCCCCAAAACTACTTACGGTATTGCAAATGGGCTACATGGCTCCGCCCCTTCTGGTACCTCCCATACAAATACATCATTCCGCCCACTTTAGAAATCGAGCTATAATATCAATACACCCAAAGGGATCGTACCCAAATTATGTACTTAGTAAAGCTATTACAGGATAAAGTTTTGGAAAACAAATTGGAAGTCTAGCCACGCCCCTTCTGGTACCTCCCATACAAATTCACCTTTCCGCCCACTTTAGAGATGGTGTAATAATATCAATAAATCCTACGCGATCGTACCCAAATTCTTTATTTAGTAATGCTATAGCAGGATACAGTTTTTGGAGAAAAAACTGGAAGTCTAGCCACGCCCCTTCTGGTACCTTCCATACAAATTCACCTTTCCGCCCACTTTAGATATGGAGTAATGATATCAATAAATCCATCGCGCTCGTACCATCTGGTACCGCCCACTTTAGAAATCGATTAATATTATTATTAGAATTACCGCGATCGTGACCAAATTGTTTTTAGTAAAGTTCAAGCAGGATAAAGTTTTGGAGAAAAAATCTGGAAGTCTAGACACGCCCATTATGGTACCTCCCATACAAATGTACCTTTCCGCCCACTTTAGAGATGGAATAATAATATCAATACACTTGACACGATCGTGCCCAAATTCTGTATTTAGTAAAGCTATAACAGGATAAAGTTTTGGAGAAAAGATCTGGATGTCTAGACACGCCCCTTCTGGTACCTCCCATACAAATGTACCACTCCGCCCACTTTAGGGATGGAGTAATAATATCAATATACTCGACACGATCGTGCCCCAATTCTGTATTTTATTAAGTTATACTTTCTTACTTACTTACTTATCTGGTACTTCGATGCAATCCCAGTGGATTATATACCGCACGTAGAAAAATATTATAAGCGCCTCGATCTTCTGCGCTTCTTCTCCAGTTAGTCACACCGAGTTCTGTAAGGTTCTCAGTCTCCGCTTGTGTCATAACCCAGGATTCTGAGCCATACATTAAGACAGGTAGAACCAGTATCTGGTATAGCTGGAGTTTTGTTCGTCGAGAGAGGGCTCTGTCATTGAATCGCTTGCTTAGTCCGTAGTAGCATTTATTTGCAAGCAGGATTCTTCTCCGGATTTCTAGGCTGACATTATTTTCTTTGTTGATGGCGGAGGCTAGGTAGACAAAATTATCTACCACTTCGAAATTATAGTTGTCAACGTTCACGCAGTTTCCCAAACGAGTAGATTCTTTGTTCGTTGAAACTAATAACTTCGTTTTGTCCTCGTTCACCGTTAGGCCCATTTTCGCTGATTCCTTCTGTATACATGAGAAGGCTGCAGTCACATCCCGCAGTTTTTGCTGAATATAGTGCCACTCGTGTTTACTGCAGCTTTTCTCATTATCATCGCCATCACAATGTTGAAGAGATCGCACGATAGGCCGTCGCCTTGTTTTAGGCCTCGTCTGGTATAGAATGGATCCGTAAGGTCCTTGCCAATCTTCACTGAAGACTTCGTGTCAATCAGCGTCATTCCGCAAAGACGTATCAGCTTCGCTGGAATACCAAACTCAGCCATGGCTTCAAGTAATTTCTGCCGTATCGGGCTGTCGAAGGCAGCTTTATAGTCGACAAAAAGATGGTACGTGTCGATCTGTTTCTCTTGGGTCTTTTCCAGGATTTGCCGAAGTGTGAAAATCTGGTCAGTTGTTGATTTTCCAGGTCTAAAGCCACACTGATAAGGCCCGATCAGGTTGGATAACACTGGCTTTAGTCTTTCACATAGCACACTCGATAGGGCCTTATATGCGATGGGTAAAAGGCTGATCCCGCGGTAGTTGGAGCACACACTTGGATCACCTTGGATCACCCACCGGACTTGAAGAGCTCTGCGGGCATACCGTCGGCACGGGCTGCTTTGTTGTTTTTCAGCCGCGATATTGCTCTTCTTACCTCGGCTTGACTTGGTGGTGGGCAATCTAAGCCGTCGTCGAGAATTGGCGTGATAACTTCACGTGCGCTACCTTCTGGAACCAGCAGTTGCTGGGAGTGTTCTCTCCATATGTGCAGCACACTTTGCGTATCCGTAACCAGATTTCCATCACTGTCCTTACAGGTGGGGAGGCCATTACCGTATCCATTTGCTCTTACTTTCTGGTAAAATTTTCGGGCCTCACCTCTATCCCTGTATCGCTCTATATCCTCGTTCTCCCGTTCCTTCATCTGACGTTTTTTTCGCCTAAATAGCTGTCTCGCCCGTTTTGCTTTCTCCTTATGCCGTTCCCTAACAGCACGGGTTACAATTGGCTGTAGCGTTGCCCTATAAGCAGCATCCTGTTCCTCAGACGCTATGCGACATTCTTCATCGTACCAGGATTCGTCTGAGCGTCGCTTTTCATATCCTAGCACGGTTGTTGCGGCGGTTACCATGGAATGCGCAATATGCTGCCACTGTGTATCGGGAACGTCAGAAGTAGAGGCGTTGTGTCGTAAAAGTTGGGAGAGCTGGTTGGAGTAGGCAGTAGCAATCTCTGGGGTTTGCATCTTCGCGATGTCCAGCTTTCTTTGTGTTTGGTTACGTGCGTTTTTCGCTCTGCTCAATCTTGTGCGCACCTTGGCTGCAACCAGGTAATGATCCGAGCCAATATTAGCACCACGGATCACACGCACGTGCATGACACTAGATGCATGCCTGCCATCAATTACCACATGATCAATTTGATTTTTGGTGTTTTGATCGGGGGATAGCCAAGTTGCCTTGTGGATATCTATGTGCTGGAATCAGGTTCCACTCACTACCATGTTCCTTCCCGCTGCGAAGCTAACCAGCCTAAACCCGTTGTCTGACGTGTCGGTATGCAGGCTGAATTTACCGATCGATGGACCAAGAACATCTTCCCTTCCTATTTTTGCATTAAAGTCTCCCAGAACAATTTTAATGTCGTGGCCAGGGCAGCGGTCGTATGTTTCCTCTAGGCGCTCGTAAAATGCATCTTTAATCTCATCGTCTTTATCTTCCGTCGGGGCGTGTACACAAATCAGCGTGATGTAAAAATATTTCGCCCGGATGCGAATGGTGGCTATTCGGTCACTTACAGGGTTAAACCGCGAGACCAGGTGTCGAAGTCTCTTGCCGACTATGAAACCACATCCAAATTCGTGTCTTTCTGCATGGCAGCTGTAAAAGATGTCACAGTTCTTTCGTCGTCTCCTTAAATTTTGTTTAAGGAGAGTGGCTTATTAGGCCACCGCTCCCGATCCTAGTTTCTTGGGGCTGCCAAAGCCACTAGGAGAGCCTGTGTTAAGCTTCAGTAACTTCTGTTACCTACTTCCTAAGACGCATCTTTGGTAGCATGCCGATTAGGTTACTTAACGTTTCGCCTTTAACTCTAGCTAACTTCTAAGCGGTTGCTTTAAAGTCATTGCCCAGGGAATACTTGGTCTAAGACCGGAAGTAGTTAGCTGCTTGGACAGTGCCGCAAAGGAATCGATTCTTAATTAAGTTATAACAGGATAAAATTTTGGAGAAAAAATTTAAAGTCTAGCGGCGCCCCTTATGGGACCTCCCATACAAATGTACCTTTCCACCCACTTCAGAGATGGAGTAATAATATCAATACATCCAACGCTATCGAGCCCAAACTCTTTATTTAGTAAAGCTATAACAGGATAAAGTTTTAGAGGACAAACCTAGAAGTCTAGACACGCCCCTTCTAGTACCTCCCATACAAATTTACCACTCCACCCACTTTAGAAATCGAGTAATAATATCAATATAATAGCAATTTTTTTTTATTTTACTGAGGGTGATGGTATATGTAAGTCGGGTCGCCCGACTGAAACTTTCTTACTGGTTTTCGTATCAAATGATATATACCCTCATTCCTAAGGGTGATGGTATAAATATTTGTTAAACAATAATAGTTAATTTGTCATTTTGAAAATACGTTTTTAAAACAGCAAGAACGTTAATAGTTTCATCAGACAGTCTGTTTCTAATTCTGTTTACAAATTGCCCTGTTGTTGAAAACATTCTCTCGCTTTCAACTGATGTTGGCCTTATTGTCAGAAGAGAATTCAATAAAATGGTGAAATTTTCCGTTGCTTTTCCACTTACTTCGTAAAATTGTAAATCTTTTTTTATCGAGTAATTAAGTTGTCTATTACTTGATGCAACATTGCATTTGTTACAGCATCGGTTAAAATATCCTCAAATGGTCTTTCGGTACTAATGTCACAAATAGGAATTTCGTCCGATTCCAGAACTTCGTCGATAACGTCTTCTGTAAAAAGTCGAGTATAAATTTGTTCAGCGTACGCGATCACATTTTGTTTTGAATCAGTTAGAAATAAGTTTTTAGCTTTCTTATCAAATACTGTAGGATCTGTAAGATACTTCACTATAGTATAAAGTCACTTGCCCCTTCTTTCTTCAATTCGCTTCTTTAAAGCTTCTAAAATTTGATCTGCCAAAGGTGTTTTAATTTCCCGGGAAACCGGGATTTAAAAATGACCGGGAATCCCTTGAATTCCCGCCCGGGAAATCCCGGGAGAGAAACTCTAGTTTCAACGAACAATGAGTCCACTCGTTTGGGACGCTGCGTAATAGCTAAGAACTATAACTTTGGAGTGGTAAATAATTTTGTGAACTGTGACTCCGACGTAAAGAAAAATAATAATGTCAGCCTGGACCTGCCGTGGCATAGTGGTTAGAACACGCGACTACCATACGGGAGATCCCGGGTTCGATTCCCTCCTCCAGACATCTACATTTTTCTTTCACTGCCGACCCCCTCGATGTTGTCGACAGCAACATCGCAGTATAAGTATCGAGTCAATCGGCATGTCTAGGAAAAGCTTCTCAAACAATGAGGTTCACATTCGTCGATAAATAGTAGGTGCCGTTTGTTGTGAATCTGGAAATCAGGAGACGAGTATTAATCGCAAACAGCTGGTTCTATGCACTATGTAAGCGATTTAAGGACAAAGCCCTCTATCAAAGAACAAAGGTCCAACTGTAGCAGACACTAATCCAATCTGTATTGCAGAGTCTTCGAAAGAACAATACTTCGCAAAATATTTGGACCCATCATCGTGAACGGCAAATACCGTCGTAGAATGAACTGTACAAAGACATCGACGTAGTCAAGCGCGTTCAAATAGACCGAATGCGCTGGCTTGGAAACGCTTGAATACGGAACGCAAAAGACCAGAGCTCTTTGAATTATTTTTTAGGTGCCGCTACTGATGGATGAATTTCTGCTGTTGTTGCCATATAAGAAGAAGGAGAAGTAGAAGGCCGTTTCTATTATATTTATACCCATTTGATAACAACTTTGGCATGATGGTTAGAACGCGTGACTAACATGGGATAGAGCAGGGTTGAATTTCTGTCTCAGTCATCTAAATGTCTTTGATGAGTGGCGCCCTCGATGTTGTCGACAACAACTTCAAGTAAAAGCTTCTCAACTTCTTAAAGCGAGTTTTTGATTTTCAAGAAGTTGTTTCATTTGAAGCATATTAAAAAACCCTCGTTACTTGATTTTCTCACTCAATGTCACCAAATGAGCCTTCCTTAACTACTTCAATAGTCGGGTCTATCATTATGTCTTGTTTTTGCCGAGGCAATCCGTCCCGTGTTCACTCTTTGAAGAGCGATTTAGTCTGCACAAAATCGATGATGACATCAAAATATTATCTTACTATGGCAGAGTTGGACATAGAATCAAGAAGTTGACATAGTATTTCAACCGATGGTCAACTAGTGCCTGGTAGAAGATAATCGCGTCGTCGTTGTAAAATGAATGGTAAATTAGTATCAAGAAACTGGCAAACATTTAACCATTAACACAGGTATCGTAATGTCGGTTTCACTCGGTCAATAATCTTAAATGTCAACTCGTAAAATAAATACTTTCTCTTCTATCAGTTTTCCAGTAAGAATATACTAGTTTAAATTTCTCAAATCTCTTGTAATTTATATGTTTACTAGTGGGCCCGGCAATGCTTCGCTATTGCATATTAACTTGTAATATATTTCACACTTAGGTCTACAAAGTACTTTGAAAACGGCACTAAAGCTCGACAAAAATATGTTGAGTTTATTTACTTATGTAACTTATTTAAAGTAACTCCTTAACATTAAAGTTTACTACTTAAGTTTTATTGTTGTTAATGCTAATAAAAATGTAGATTAAGTTTTTTCAGTATGTAGGGCGAAAAACCACTTCTTTCACAAATCGGAAACATACATATCTCTAAAGATCAAAATTATTTATCTTGATCCGTAGTAGCGTGAACCATCTGTATACTAACTATCTCTTTGGTCATAAAAAAACATTTTTGTTATGCCTTCTCCTACTGACCGCAAATGAAAAATCCGTTTGAAGCTTCATGCCTTTAGCCATAAAAAATTCTTTTGTCATGTCTTCTTCTCACACGGATCAAGAATAATCCGTAATACTGTTTTTGTATTGAACTCGTATTACCATTTTTTGAGATAATTCGGCTTAGCAAAGTGATGGTCTCACGCGCTGTATGGCATGTTACAGCGTCGTGTTAGAACCATTTCTCCTTCAAATAATGTTCAATGACATGATAAATAAAAAAATCAATTGATCGTCCATTGGCTCTACTTCTTCTACCAGTTGGATTTTATATGAATGTAGGCCAAGGTCTTTCCTCAGCATTTGCAGAGACCGAGTTCCAGAGAATGAAGTCGGTTCGATAAATTCGAGTCCCCTGTCATACTAACGTCTACAGCGTCGATGGCTTCTATTAGCTGCTCAGATGCATCATTACATGCACCCTCAACTTCATAAAGGGCTCCATAAGTTTGGCGAACAGAACGTGCATTTTGAAAATAAATTTGCATGATTTGTAAACTTTGTTCTTGTTTAGTTTTTACATGGTGATTTTGCAAAGTATACTAAAAGAAAGTCTATTACACTTCATTAGTATGACAGCTAGATTTACACTTATACCTATCAGAAGTTCTATATGTCAAGAAAATACCCCATGCATAGGTTATTTTCAATTGTTTGCTAATGTTACATCTGATATACTATAAAAATTTAACCATTGTAGTATAACTACAATGAATATTGCTTAATTTTTCTATCTATATGATTTATTACCGATTCGCTCTCCTGAGAAGTAATTGAAAATACATACCTGTAAAGTAAATTAAAAAAAATCACTATTTTAGTCTGCGCATCCTCAACTGCCTGGTGTACGGACCATTATTTGATACAGGTAAAAAGTTAACTATTGAAGTGCGTGGGCAGCGCCTCGACACTTTTAACTTATTTTATTCGAAATAGCCTGATCATTAGGGCGAATTAATTAGTTCGCGTCAAAAAAAAAACAACCTGTTAACCGTATATCAGTATTGGAATGTACGAAGAATTCTTAGAAAATTTCACTAAGAAACTATATATCTAAAATCAATTCCTAGTTCGCGCTGAGAAGCATGAAGATTTCAGGTAGAGATTTTTTTTAGCAATGAGCAAATATTCTGAAAAATGATTTTTAAAAACTTAATTTCTGTATGCCAACTCTCAGAGGCCATAACTTTTTAACCAATACATAGATTTGCTTCTGTAATACCTCATTTAGTTCGTTGGGAAGTCAGTTTTACGCAGAAGGTCTGTAAAAATATATATCTGAAGTTTTCTGTTTGTGCTCATTTAAAAACAAAAAAAATCTCTATCTGAAATCTTCATGCTTCCCAACGCGAGCTAGGAATTGATTTTAGACACAAAGTTTATTGGTTAAATTTTCTTAAAAATCATCGTAGATTCCGATTTTGGTTACGATTTGTGCGAATAAAAAAATTGGCCCACCTTACTGTTCATATCTCTAGTTGAACAGCAATATACTGTGGAATTTTGACAGTTGTAACCGTTTGTTTTAAAAAGGGTGTGGAACAGCCCATTTCCACCCTTACTGTAATTCATACTGCAAGCCCTTTTAATTTTCAAGTTGTATGGGCGGTGCCACGCCCCTTTATCCAATTACAACCAAATGTAGTCAGGAACTATCTACAGGTCAACAGTACCTCATGGTAAAATGTTTGTATCAATCGGTCTATTAGAAAGGCCGTTAGAGCGATTTTTGAAAAGGGGGCGTGGCACCGCCCACTTCCATCCTGGCTATAATTTATACTGCTCCAACAACATATATACCAAATCTCATCTTCATACCTCTGATAGTTCATGAAATATAGCCTTTTTAATTTTCAAGTTGTATGGGCGGTGCCACGCCCCTTTATCCAATTACAACCAAATGTAGTCAGGAACTATCTACAGGTCAACAGTAACTCATGGTAAAATTTTTGTATGAATCGGTCTATTAGAAAAGCCGTCTGAGCGATATTTGAAAAAAGAGGCGTGGCGCCGCCCACTTTTTAAAAAAATAAAACCTTTTAAACCATCCGGAAGCTATAGCAAACAAAACAAAAAAAAAATTTTGAAAATCGGTCCAGCCGTGTTTGAGTTTTAGCGAGACAACTGCACATCGATTCATTTTTATATATAAGACTAGTGGGCCCGGCAATGCTTCGCTATTGCGCATTAACTTGTAATATATTTCACATTTAGGTCTACAAAGTTCTTTGAAAATGGTACTTAAGCTCGAGAATAATATGTTGAGTTTATTAACTTATGTAACTAATTTGAAGCAACTCTTTAACATGGAAGTTAACCAATTACGTTTTATTGTTGTAAATGCTAATAAAAAGTTTATCAGCAAAGTCATATCTATAGTGCCGACATGTAGATGAAGTTTTTTCTGTATGTAGGGCGAACAACCACTTCTTCCATAAATCGGAAACAGAAATTCCGCTAAGGATCAAAATTAAATTTTTATTTTATCTGTAGTAGCGGATACTAACTATCTCTTTGGGCATAAAAAACACTTTTGTTATGCCTTTTCCGTCTATTGACTCAAATGAAAATTCCCTTTTTGGCTTCATGCCTTTAGCCATAAAAACTTCATTGTCATGTCTTCTTCTCACACGGATCAAAAATATTCCGGAATACTATTTTTTGTATTGAACTCTTATTACCATTTTTTGAGATAATTCGGTCACCGACGTTTGGCTTAACAAAGTGATGGTCTCACGCGCTGTATGGCATATTACACCGTAGTGTTGAAATCATTTCTCGTTCAAATAATGTGCAATGACATGATAAATAAAAAAATCAATTGATCGTCCACTGGCTCAAATTCTTCCACCAGTTAGATCTTATATAGATGTAGGCCAAGATCTTTCTTCAGCATTTGCTGAACTTCACAGAGGGCTCCATAAGTTTGGCGAACAGAACGTGCATTTTGAAAATAAATTTCCAAGATTTGCAAACGTTGTTCTTGTGTAGTTTTTACGTGGTGATTTTCCAAAGTATACTAAAAGAAAGTCTATCACACTTCATTAGTATGACAGCTATATTTAAACATATAACTATCAGAAGTTCTATACGTCAAAAAAAACATTACTCCATACATAGGTTATTTACAAATGTTTGCTTATGTTACCTCTGACATACTATACAAATTTTAATTGTGCCCCAATAAAACAAAAGGTGTTTTCCAGTATAACAACAATGAATATTGCATTATTTTTCTATATGTATGATTTATGACCGATTCGCTCTCCTGAAAAGTAAATGAAAAGTAACTGGTGTACGGACCATAATTTGATACAGTATAAAAATGTAACTACTGAAGTGCGTAGGCAGCGCCTCGGCACTTTTTACTTATTAACAATTTGTTCACGTCTAAAAAAACGTGGTAATCGTATACCAGTATCGAAATGTACGATGAATTCTTAGAAAATTTCACTTAAAAACTATATGTCTACAATCAATTCCTGGTTCGCGCTGAGAAGCATGAAGATTTCAGGTTGAGATATATTTTTAGCAATTTTTCAGTTACGTCAGACCTACCATTCCGATGTTTGGAGACCAAGGTGAAGAGAATAGTACATATTTGACATTGTTTTGGATCCCGCCCAATATTCTGAAAAATGATTTTTAAAATCTTAATTTCCGTATGCCAACTCTCAGAGGCCATAACTTTTTAACCAATACATAGATTTGCTTCTGTAATACCTCATTTAGTTTGCTGGGAAGTTAGTTTTAAACAGAAGGTCTCGTGAAATTTTCTTACATTTCATCGTAGATTCTGATTTTGGTTACGATTTTTGCGAATAAAAAAATTGGGCCACCTTACTGTTCATTTCTCTAGGCGAACAGTAATATTCTGTGGAATTTTGACAGTTATTACTGTTTGTTTTAAAAGGGGTGGAACAGCCCACTTCCACCCTTACTGTAATTCATACTGGAACAACAACATATGTAACAAATCACATCTTCACACCTCTGATAGTTCGTGAGATATAGTATTTTTTATTTTAAAGTTATATGGGCGGTGCCACGCTTCTTTATCCAATCACAACTACGTACAGCCAGTGACTTACAACAGGTCATCAGTACCACTTTTTTAAATTATCTTATAAATCAGTCTATTAGAAAGGCCGTCAGAGCTATTTTTGGAAAGTGGTGTGGCACCGTCTTCTTCCTCCCTGGCAGTAATTAATTCTTCTCCAATAACATATATACCAAATCTCATCTTCATACCTCTGATAGTTCATGAGATATAGCCCTTTTGATTTTCAAGTTGTATGGGCGGTGCCACGCCCCTTTATCCAATTTCAACAAAATATATCCAGGGAATATCAACAGGTTAACAGTACCACTTGGTAAAATTTTCGTATCAATCGGTCTATTAGAAAAGCCGTTAGAGTGATTTTTTAAAAGAGGGTGTGGCACCGCCCACTTGCACCCTGGCTGTAATTTATACTGCTCCAACAACATATATACCAAATCTCATCTTCATACCTCTGATAGTTCATGAAATATAGCCTTTTTAATTTTCAAGTTGTATGGGCGGTGCCACGCCCCTTTATCGAATTACAACCAAATGTAGTCAGGAACTATCTACAGGTCAACAGTACCTCATGGTAAAATTTTTGTATCAATCGATCTATTAGAAAAGCCGTTAGAGCGATTTTTGAAAAGGGGGCGTGGCACCGCCCACTTCCATCCTGGCTATAATTTATACTGCTCCAACAACATATATACCAAATCTCATCTTCATACCTCTGATAGTTCATGAAATATAGCCTTTTTAATTTTCAAGTTGTATGGGCGGTGCCACGCCCCTTTATCCAATTACAACCAAATGTAGTCAGGAACTATCTACAGGTCAACAGTACCTCATGGTAAAATTTTTGTATCAATCGGTCTATTAGAAAAGCCGTCTAAGCGATATTTGAAAAAAGGGGCGTGGCGCCGCCCACTTTTTGAAAAAATAAAACCTTTTAAACCATCCGAAAGTTATAGCGAACAAAACAAAAAAAAAATTTTGAAAATCGGTCCAGCCGTTTTTGAGTTTTAGCGAGACAACTGCACATCAATTAATTTTTATATATAAGACTAGTGGGCCCGGCAATGCTTCGCTATTGCATATTAACTTGTAATATATTTTACATTTCTTACTATCCTAAATGCTATAAAACGCTAATTTATATATTTGTTGGTCTACAAAGTTCTTTGAAAACGGCACTTAAGCTCGGCAATAATAAGTTGTAAATAATTTTAAGTAATTCCTTAACATGGAAGTTAACCAATTAAGTTTTATTGTTTTAAACGCTAAATGTCATAGGCTCTATGACGATAGTAAAAAGTTAATCAGCAAAGTGATTCTACAGTGCCGACATGTAGACTAAGTTTCGTTTGTATGTTGGATGAAAAACCACTTCTTTCACAAATTGGAAACAGACATTCCGGTAAAGATCAAAATTAAATTTTTATTTTTAACTGTAGTAGCGGAAACTGTCTGTATACTATCTTTTTGAGCGTAAAAAAAACACTTTTGTCATGCCATGTCCGCCTATTGACCGCAAATGAAAATTTCGTTTGAAGATTTATGCCTTTAGCAATTAAAACAGATCTCCCACGGATCAAGAATATTCCCGAATGCTATCTTTGTATTGAACTCGTATTACCATTTTTTTTATATAATTCGGTCACCAAACGTTTGGCTTAACAAAGTGATGGCCTCACGCGCTGTATTACATGTTATACCGCCGTGTTGGAACCATTTCTCCTCCCAATGGTTTGAAATGACATGATAAATAACAAAATCAAGTGATCGTCTAATTCTTCCACCAATTGGATCTTATATAGATGTAGGCCAGGATATTTCCTCAGCATTTGACTGAGTTGCTGAGAACGACGTCGGTTCGATAAATTCGAGTTCCCTGTCACACTTACGTCTACAGCGTCTATGGCTTCTATTAGCTGCTCAAATGGATTATTATATGCACCGGAAACTTGACAAAGGGTTTCATAAGTTTGGGGAACAAAACGCACATTTTGAAAATAAATTTGCAAGTTTTGTAAACGTTGTTCATGTGTAGTCTTTGCATGGTGATTTTCTAAAGTATACTGAAAGAAAGTTTATATCACTTCATTAGTATGACAGATAGATTTACAAATATGTCTATCAGAAGTTCTATACGTCAAAAAAATACCC
Source organism: Muscina levida (assembly GCA_964034835.1). Lineage (NCBI taxonomy): Eukaryota > Metazoa > Arthropoda > Insecta > Diptera > Muscidae > Muscina > Muscina levida. The sequence goes on along the minus strand of CAXIUB010000103.1, from coordinate 5,726 downwards.
CGTACTTACATTATTTACAAATGTTTGCTAATGTTACCGCTGACATACTATAAAAATCCAAATTGTTTATTACCGATTCGCTCTCCTGAAAAATAATTGATAAATACATACCTGTAAAGTAAATTAAAAACATATCACTGTTTTAGTCTGCGCAGCTACTATATGTCCTCAACTGCCTGGTGTACGGACCATTATTTGATACAGTTTAAAAGTCAAATATTGAAGTGCTAATTAGAGCGGATCAATTTGTTCGCGTCGAAAAAAAAAACGTGGTAATCGTATACCAATATCGGAATCTACGATGAATTCTAAGAAAATTTCATTAAGAAACTATATATCTAAAATCAATTCCAACGTTTGGAGACCAAGACGAAGAGGATGGTATATTTTTGACATTGTTCCCGCTCAATATTCCGCACTTCCGCCAAAAAATTTTTAAAAACTTAATTTCTGTATGCCAACTTTCAGAGGCCATAACTTTTTAACCAATACATAGATTTGCTTATGCAAAACCTTATTTAGTTTGTTGGGAAGACAGTTTTACGCAGAAGGTCTCAAAAAATATATGTTTTTGAAGTTTTCGGTTTCTGCTCATTTAAAAACAGAAAAACTCTATCTGAAATCTTCACGCTTCCCAGCGCGAGCTAGGAGTTGAACTTAGACACAAAGTTTGTTGGTGAAATTTTCTAACAATTCCTCGTAGATTCCGATTTTGGTATGCGAATTTTACGAAAAAAAATTGGCGCGCCCTACTGTTCAATCTCTAGACGAATTTTGACAGTTTTAACTGTTTATTTTCAAAGGGGTGTGTCACAGCTCAATTCCACCCTTACTGAAATTCATACTGTAACAACAACATATGTAACGAATGGCATCTTCATACCTCTGATAGTTCATGAGATATAGTCTTTTTTACTTCCAAGTTGTATGGGCGGTGCCACGCCCCTTTGTCCAATCACAACCAAATATAGCCTGACACTATCAACAGGTCAACAGTACCACTATGTACTATCAATTGATCAATCAATTGATCTAATAGAAAAGCCGTTCGAGCGATTTTTGAAAAGGGGGCATGGCACCGCCCACTTCCATCCTGGCTGTAATTTATACTGCTCCAACACCATATATACCAAATCTCATTTTCATACCTCTGATAGTTCATGAAATATAGCCTTTTTAATTTTCAAGTTGTATGGGCGGTGCCACGCCCCTTTATCCAATTACAACCAAATGTAGTCAGGAAATATCTACAGGTCAACAGTACCTCATGGTAAAATTTTTGTATCAATCGGTCTATTAGAAAAGCCGTCAGAGCGTTTTTTGAAAAGGGGGCGTGGCACCGCCCACTTCCATCCTGGCTGTAATTAGTACTTCCCCAACAACATATATACCAAATCTCATTTTCATACCTCTGATAGTTCATGAAATATAGCCTTTTTAATTTTCAAGTTGTATGGGCGGTGCCACGCCCCCTTTATCCAATTACAACCAAATGTAGTCAGGAACTATCTACAGGTCAACAGTACCTCATGGTAAAATTTTTGTATCAATCGGTCAATTAGAAAAGCCGTCTGAGCGATATTTGAAAAAAGGGGCGTGGCGCCGCCCACTTTTCGAAAAAATAAAACCTTTTAAACCATCCGGAAGCTATAGTGAACAAAACAAAAAAAAAATTTTGAAAATCGGTCCAGCCGTTTTTGAGTTTTAGCGAGACAACTGCACAGCAATTCATTTTTATATATAAGATTTCCCAAGGTTAATCTCTGACTGAAACGGCATACAAAAGGTTACACGACAATGATGCTGGAGTGGAATAGCAAAATTATACCATAAAATTGTATTAACTTGCAATTTGCGGTATAAGCAAAAAAGTAATCTAGTAAATGCTAAATATTAATTTCGGCAATTTTTTGGATAGCATAATTTTGTAATTTGTTCTCATTGCTTTAACCTTTGTATTAACATATAAATACGTTTTTAAACTAAAAGAAATATTGTTTATAGCTGTTGTGTAACAAATTTCGTAGAGGCAACGAAAGCGATAAGAACATATTATTATTGTTACCACTATTTTTTCAACGATTGTGAACTTTAGGAATAAAATTTTTTCATAGATATTCAAAAATAAAAAAATAAAATATTTGTAAAATACTCGCAGTGCTCTCGTAGACAACAATGTGACTGCCGCTATCAGTAACAGTGGATGTTCGTGTCGGCATTTTCCATTCAATACACCGTCGGTCACATATTAACAATAATTTTTAAGATGAAATTTGTGCTATTAATTGATGTTTTGTATAAGATGTGTCCAATTTATATGATTATTTGCAAATTATGCCTATTTTGCTAACGAATAACATAAATGCGCATAAAATTGCTCTTCGAACTGTGGATTTGCTAGCATCTACGTTTGCCAGTTCCTTTACTTTGCTTGAGAAAAAAGCGGAGTTAAGCTTTTAAAGTCACAGTTAAAGTTCTTCCTTTATAGTTTTTCTCATACTGTTCACCTTAGTTTACATAATAATCTGCAATCTTTAGGCAACAATTTATTTTTAAGACGAATTTGCGGTTTTAAGCCCGTATTTCATAAGATGTAATTTTGACCATTTTCCCGATCTGTTAAACATTTTTGTTTTTCAACTTTCAATGATTTTTGAGAATTTGAAATTTTTAAATATTTAAAAAAGTGATTCCACTTGTCACTGAATAAACAATTCAAATACATCAAGTGCCTCCAATCATTTTAACAAATTTTGCAATGGTTTATTTTTTATTATTTTTGGCGTTGCAGGCTTCGCTCTTTTTAATAAAAACAATTGCTAACGCATTGGTTGTGAGTGATAACTACTTCCTTAAAACAAATTGATGCCTTTAATCAAATTAACTATAATATAATTAGTGCTGATTTAACTATCAATTTTGCTGCTTAATTTTTGTAATTGCTCCTTTAGTTGCCTGGTCTGAGCTACGGTATCAACTTTCACCAATTTCTCAAAAAGCATGAATTTCGAAAAATACCTTCGTATCGCACAACTGCTCTATACTATTCCCTCCGATTTTTTAGTCCGAGTGATGGACTGATAAATAAGTATTCACCCTCATTTTCGGGATTCTACCTTTAGCCGTTTGGTCTTTGTGATAGTACATGTTTTATCGCATTTTCGGCCATTTCCTACTAGTCCGAGAGCTAGGGGTCAATTTTGAGTAGTGTTTTTATGCCGTTTGATTATTATCTTTATTCATTGCTGAGTGTTGGTAGACAACAAAAGTGATGGTCAGCTGACGCACCCGTGGTGGGGGTGGCTGTGGGGAGCCGTGAAAGTTGTTAAAAAAGATATTTTTTTTAGTTATTTTATGCCAATTGAATTTTACAATATCAATTGTTGATGTCAGGTAGAGTTGAAAAATAATAGTCAGCTGGTTAGTGGAGGGGGGATTGCACGTCAGCTGCTCGTGCGAACTTGTAAATAAATTAAGAAATTTAACTTATTGCATGCCGAATGAAATTTTTTTCTATGAATTCTGACACATATATAAGTATAATAATAATCGTCAGCTGCTTGTATAATGGGGGAAAGGCCGTCAGCTGGAGTAGGAAAGTATCGTTCCGCTCATAAATCAAAATGGAATTCGGTAATTTTAATAGACTAACTGAAATCCTTCCCTCAATAGGAATTAAACTGACTAGAAATTAGTGCTTTTGTTTTAATTGTGTTATGATGATTTAACCAGTAAGAAAGTTTCAGTCCGGCAACCCGACTTACATATACCATCACCCTCAGTAAAACAAAAAATTTTCTATTATATTGATATTATTACTCGATTTCTAAAGTGGGCGGAGTGGTATATTTGTATGGGAAGTACCAGAAGGGGCATGTCTAGCCTTACATATCGCACGTGTTCATCAAAAGTAACACAACTCAAAATTTACGACTTTTCAGTAGAGGCAAAAAACTAGTTCCGCCAATAAAATGGATTTATTGTTATAAACAAATATAACGTTGTTAAGGAAACTCAATAATATTTCAATAACATAACAAAATTTATTTCTCTTCTTCCTTTTTTCGAAATTATTAAGGATTTTTTAGTTAATACAGTTTTCATGAAATTTTTTGATCTACATGTCAGTATTAAAACTAAATAGCACATTTGAATAAGTTATTGATAAACAGATTTTTAACATGAAAACAATCACAACTCCAATTTATACACTTTTGCTGATACATTTGAGTAACGTAACCCTTGAACACTTCAACGCAACTAAAATTAAAACTCTTTAATTGAATCAAAATAAACAATATGAGTACGCAAAAAAGACATAAAAGGCATTTCTCCCATGAAATATTAAAAATAGAATCCCAAAAATTGTACAGTGGTTAGATATGGTAATCATACACTGTATTCTTCAAAAAAGTGAAAAATATAATTTTTTGAGTTATGTCACTTTTGATGAACAGGTGCGATATTTTTTTTCCAAAACTTTATCCTGTTATTGTTTTACTAAATACAGAATTTGGGCACGACCAACGCGAGTTGTATTGATATTATTACTTCATCTCTAAAGTGGGCGGAAAGGTACATTTGTATGGGAGGTACCATAAGTTGCGTCGCTAGACTTCCCATTTTTTCTCCAATACTTTATCCTGCAATAACAAAATACATTATTTTTTAACGATCGTGTCGAGTTTATTGATATTATTACTCCATATCTAAAGTGGGCGGAAAGGTGAATTTGTATGGGAGGTACCAGAAGGGGCGTGGCTAGACTTCCAATTTTTTTTTCCAAAACTTTATCCTGTAAAGCTTTACTAAGTACAGAATTTGGGTACGATCCCGTTGGGTGTATTGATATTATAACTCAATTTCTAAAGTGGGCGGAATGATATTTTTGTATGGGAGGTACTAGAAGGGGCGGGGCCATGTAGCCCATTTGCAATATCATAAGTAGTTTTTGGGAAATATGAATCGAATTTGGTTCTAAGAAACCTGGGGTCTGAAGTGACTCCTTCTATGTGTTACACTTTGGCGTCGTATCAAATGATATATACTCTCATCCCTAAGAGTGATGGTATAAACACCATTATATATAAATGCAATGCATTGAATTTATATCTACGGATATTTGCTGTTTTATCGTTTAAATTTTTAAAACATCATAAAACAATTAAAACAAAAGCAATAATTCCTAATCAGTTGAATTCATATTGAGGGGAAGGCCTTCAGTTAGTCTATTAAAATTACCGAATGCCGTTTTGATTTATGGAACGATACTTTTCTACTCCAGCTGACGGCCTTTCCCCCATTATACAAGCAGCTGGCGATTATTATCATACTTATATATGTGTCAGAAGTCATGGAAAAAAATTTCATTCGGCATGCAATAAGTTTAATTTTTGAATTTGTTTATAAGTTCGCACGAGTAGCTGACGTGCAATCCCCCCTCCACGAACCAGCTGACTATTATTTTTCGACTCTACCTGTCATCAACAATTGATATTGTAAAATTCAATTGGCATAAAATAACTTAAAAAAATATATTTTTTAACAACTTTCACGGCTCCCCACAGCCACCCCCACCCCTACTGGAGCAGCTGACGGTCGTTTTAGATATCTCCGACGTAAAATCTATTACGACTCTTAAAATCAGCCGGCATGCAATGATTATGTCAAAAAGACCCCTAGCTCTCGGACTATACCTAAAACTACGAAATTTAAAAAACATTTTC